>JAPZIH010000241.1:0-34262 GCA_027410445.1 Discoglossus pictus
ATAGAGACCCGGGACAAGACGAGCACTGACTATAGAGACCCGGGACAAGACGAGCACTGACTATAGAGACCCGGGACAAGACGAGCACTGACTATAGAGACCCGGGACAAGACGAGCACTGACTATAGAGACCCGGGACAAGACGAGCACTGACTATAGAGACCCGGGACAAGACTAGCACTGACTATAGAGACCCGGGACAAGACGAGCACTGACTATAGAGACCCGGGACAAGACGAGCACTGACTATAGAGACATATAGGGACCCGGGGACAAGACCAGCACTGACTATAGAGACCCGGGACAAGACGAGCACTGACTATAGAGACCCGGGACAAGACGAGCACTGACTATAGAGACCCGGGACAAGACGAGCACTGACTATAGAGACCCGGGACAAGACGAGCACTGACTATAGAGACCCGGGACAAGACGAGCACTGACTATAGAGACCCGGGACAAGACGAGCACTGACTATAGAGACCCGGGACAAGACGAGCACTGACTATAGAGACCCGGGACAAGACGAGCACTGACTATAGAGACCCGGGACAAGACGAGCACTGACTATAGAGACCCGGGACAAGACGAGCACTGACTATAGAGACATATAGGGGCCTGGGACAAGCCAGCACTGACTATAGAGATATATAGAGACATGGGACAAGACCAGCACTGACTATAGAGATATATAGAGACATGGGACAAGACCAGCACTGACTATAGAGACATGGGACAATACCAGCACTGACTATAGAGACATGGGACAATACCAGCACTGACTATAGAGACATGGGACAATACCAGCACTGACTATAGAGACATGGGACAATACCAGCACTGACTATAGGGACATGGGACAATACCAGCACTGACTATAGGGACATGGGACAATACCAGCACTGACTATAGGGACATGGGACAATACCAGCACTGACTATAGGGACATGGGACAATACCAGCACTGACTATAGATACATGGGACAATACCAGCACTGACTATAGATACATGGGACAATACCAGCACTGACTATAGAGACCCGGGACAAGACGAGCACTGACTATAGGGACATATAGGGGCCTGGGACAAGCCAGCACTGACTATAAAGACATATAGGGGTCTGGGACAAGACCAGCACTGACTATAGAGATATATAGTGGCCTGGGACAAGACCAGCACTGACTATAGAGACATATAGGGGCCTGGGACAAGCCAGCACTGACTATAGAGATATATAGAGACATGGGACAAGACCAGCACTGACTATAGAGACATATAGGGACCCGGGACAAGACCAGCACTGACTATAGGGACCGGGGACAATACCAGCACTGACTATAGAGATATTTAGTGGCCTGGGACAAGACCAGCACTGAATATATAGATATATAGGAGCCTGGGGTAAGGTCTTCACTAAATAAGAGGGGCACTTACCCCCCCCCCCCCCACTTACCTGTATTGCGCTGCTCCTGCTGCTGTCCAGTGCATCTTCTGTGTCGGGACCCGGTATATGCTAATGATGTGATGTCACGTCTTTACCATATGCCGGGACCCAAAGACCCGATGGACAGCAGCAGGAGTCCCATCGCTCCCTCCTCTCCTCCTGGCCCCATCCTCCTCACATCCTCCCCCCTCATCCTTGCTCATGTACGCGACGCTCTCCTTGGTCCGCGTGCGCTGCTCATGAACGAGACGCCCTCCTTGGTCCGCGTGCGCTGCTCATGTACGCGACGCTCTCCTTGGTCCGCGTGCGCTGCTCATGAACGAGACGCTCTCCTTGGTCCGCGTGCGCTGCTCATGAACGCAACGCTCTCCTTGGTCCGCGTGCGCTGCTTATGAACGAGACGCTCTCCTTGGTCCGCGTGCGCTGCTCATGAACGAGACGCTCTCCTTGGTCCGCGTGCGCTGCTCATGAACGCGACGCTCTCCTTGGTCCGCGTGCGCTGCTCATGAACGCGACGCCCTCCTTGGTCCGCGTGCGCTGCTCATGAACGCGACGCCCTCCTTGGTCCGCGTGCGCTGCTCATGAACGCGACGCCCTCCTTGGTCCGCGTGCGCTGCTCATGAACGCGACGCCCTCCTTGGTCCGCGTGCGCTGCTCATGAACGCGACGCCCTCCTTGGTCCGCGTGCGCTGCTCATGAACGCGACGCCCTCCTTGGTCCGCGTGCGCTGCTCATGAACGCGACGCCCTCCTTGGTCCGCGTGCGCTGCTCATGAACGCGACGCCCTCCTTGGTCCGCGTGCGCTGCTCATGAACGCGACGCTCTCCTTGGTCCGCGTGCGCTGCTCATGAACGAGACGCTCTCCTTGGTCCGCGTGCGCTGCTCATGTGCGAGACGCCCTCTTTGGTCCGCGTGCGTTGCTCATGTATGTTCCTTTTTCGCAGGCATCTTCACAGAACATCTCCATCTTCTTTCCATCCCTCGCGCCTTCTCTCATTATGGATGGTCTCTCTTGTTTATTCCACACTGGGTGAGCGAGGAGCGGACACAACCATGGAAAAGAAACGCAGAAAGAAATGAGACCTACCCCCAGGCTTCCGGCACGCAGCCTCTGACATGTGGCCTTCTGTGGACACCTAAAACCAATCTGTTTGTATCTGGTGGACGTTCAGACGCAAAGGCTGCTGGGACAATCCAGGACCTACCCTCAGATGCTCAGCCCGTAACTTATTATTTTTACACTTGAACCATATTTTATGAACATGAGGTTTGCAAACTTCTGGTTGCAGTTGGTTGTGATTATATTGTGTGGGAAGACGCATCAGAGTGCCAGGCCGGGGAATTCCTCCCACCAGACGGAGTCCTGTGATGGCTGCCCACCCCTCACGCTCAGCGTGGACTTCTCCTCCACAGTCGTGGAACATGGTGAGCATCTTGCTGTCTATTAGATCTAGATATCCGCAGCAATGCCCCAGTGATATGTGTATAGAAAATATAAAGTTTAGTACCTTGTCTGTGTCACTACCTTGTTGTACCCCAAATGAGCTATACCATGTGGGGTCACTGGAGAAGGAACTGGCAACCAAGATAACGTTATGGACAACCACAATCAGAGACATAATCAGTGTGCCTCATGTGATGAGTCAGACCCACCCGAATAACTAAACGGTTTAGAAAGGGATCTTATTTCACAGAAGTACATTACATCTTCTAGTATGCCTCGTACTGCGAGAGGACATGGAGATTATACACCACCGCAGATAGTAACATTTCCAGTGGTCATTGCATTACTTTGTTCTGTAGCTCAGTCATGTCCCACTTTCTGTGACCCTATAGACCGCAGCACACCAGGAACATATATTATGTGTCTGGTTGTGCTTAGCCATAAGGTTATCTTGGCAGATACTGAAGTGGGTTGCCAGTTCCTTCTCAAATGACCTCTTTGCTATGACCTGCCCATCTTGGGTGACCCTACATAGCTCACAGTGATGTCATCAGGGGTCTTAGCAAGTGGCTTATATGCCTGTCAGTGGGAACAGACAGATACACGATGCCTGCCCTAGATGTTCCTGCGGCGCGGCGTTACGGTGCCTGCCCTAGCTGTGCCCGCGGCGCCGGGTTACGGTGCCTGCCCTAGCTCTGCCCGCGGCGCGGGGTTACGGTGCCTGCCCTAGCTGTGCCCGCAGGGTTACGGTGCCTGCCCTAGCTGTGCCCGCAGGGTTACGGTGCCTGCCCTAGCTGTGCCCGCGGTGCGTGGTTACGGGGCCTGCCCTCAGATGTTCCCGTGGCGGGGGGTTACGGTGCCTGCCCTAGCTGTGTGCAGGGTTACGTTGCCTGCCCTAGATGTGCCTGCGGCGCGGGGTTACGGTGCCTGCCCTAGATGTACGCGGGGTTACGGTGCCTGCCCTATCTGTGCCCGCAGGGTTACGGTGCCTGCCCTAGCTGTGCCCGCAGGGTTACGGTGCCTGCCCTAGCTGTGCCCGCAGGGTTACGGTGCCTGCCCTAGCTGTGCCCGCAGGGTTACGGTGCCTGCCCTAGCTGTGCCCGCAGGGTTACGGTGCCTGCCCTAGCTGTGCCCGCGGCGCCTGGTTACGTTGCCTGCCCTAGATGTGCCCGCGGCGTGGGGTTACGGTGCCTGCCCTAGATGTGCCCGCGGCGTGGGGTTACGGTGCCTGCCCTAGCTGTGCCCGCAGGGTTACGGTGCCTGCCCTAGCTGTGCCCGCAGGGTTACGGTGCCTGCCCTAGCTGTGCCGCGGTGCGTGGTTACGGGGCCTGCCCTCAGATGTTCCCGTGGCGGGGGGTTACGGTGCCTGCCCTAGCTGTGTGCAGGGTTACGTTGCCTGCCCTAGCTGTGCCCGCGGCGCCTGGTTACGTTGCCTGCCCTAGATGTGCCCGCGGCGCGGGGTTACGGTGCCTGCCCTAGCTGTGCCCGCAGGGTTACGGTGCCTGCCCTAGCTGTGCCCGCAGGGTAACGGTGCCTGCCCTAGCTGTGTGCAGGGTTACGTTGCCTGCCCTAGATGTGCCTGCGGCGCTGGGTTACGGTGCCTGCCCTAGATGTGCGCTGGGTTACGGTGCCTGCCCTAGCTGTGCCCGCAGGGTTACGGTGCCTGCCCTAGCTGTGCCCGCGGTGCGTGGTTACGGGGCCTGCCCTCAGATGTTCCCGTGGCGGGGGGTTACGGTGCCTGCCCTAGCTGTGTGCAGGGTTACGTTGCCTGCCCTAGATGTGCCTGCGGCGCGGGGTTACGGTGCCTGCCCTAGATGTACGCGGGGTTACGGTGCCTGCCCTATCTGTGCCCGCAGGGTTACGGTGCCTGCCCTAGCTGTGCCCGCAGGGTTACGGTGCCTGCCCTAGCTGTGCCCGCAGGGTTACGGTGCCTGCCCTAGATGTGCCCGCGGTGCGTGGTTACGGGGCCTGCCCTAGCTGTGTGCAGGGTTATGTTGCCTGCCCTAGATGTGCCTGCGGCGCGGGGTTACGGTGCCTGCCCTAGATGTGCGCGGGGTTACGGTGCCTGCCCTAGCTGTTCCTGCGGCGCGGCGTTACGGTGCCTGCCCTAGCTGTGCCCGCGGCGCCGGGTTACGGTGCCTGCCCTAGCTCTGCCCGCGGCGCCGGGTTACAGTGCCTGCCCTAGCTGTGCCCGCGGCGCCTGGTTACGTTGCCTGCCCTAGATGTGCCCGCGGCGCGGGGTTACGGTGCCTGCCCTAGCTGTGCCCGCGGCGCGGGGTTACGGTGCCTGCCCTAGCTGTGCCCGCAGGGTTACGGTGCCTGCCCTAGCTGTGCCCGCAGGGTTACGGTGCCTGCCCGAGCTGTGCCCGCAGGGTTACGGTGCCTGCCCTAGCTGTGCCCGCGGCGTTACGGTGCCTGCCCTAGCTGTGCCCGCGGCGCCTGGTTACGTTGCCTGCCCTAGATGTGCCCGCGGCGTGGGGTTACGGTGCCTGCCCTAGATGTGCCCGCGGCGTGGGGTTACGGTGCCTGCCCTAGCTGTGCCCGCGGGGTTACGGTGCCTGCCCTAGCTGTGCCCGCAGGGTTACGGTGCCTGCCCTAGCTGTGCCCGCAGGGTTACGGTGCCTGCCCTAGCTGTGCCGCGGTGCGTGGTTACGGGGCCTGCCCTCAGATGTTCCCGTGGCGGGGGGTTACGGTGCCTGCCCTAGCTGTGTGCAGGGTTACGTTGCCTGCCCTAGCTGTGCCCGCGGCGCCTGGTTACGTTGCCTGCCCTAGATGTGCCCGCGGCGCGGGGTTACGGTGCCTGCCCTAGCTGTGCCCGCAGGGTTACGGTGCCTGCCCTAGCTGTGCCCGCAGGGTAACGGTGCCTGCCCTAGCTGTGTGCAGGGTTACGTTGCCTGCCCTAGATGTGCCTGCGGCGCTGGGTTACGGTGCCTGCCCTAGATGTGCGCGGGGTTACGGTGCCTGCCCTAGCTGTGCCCGCAGGGTTACGGTGCCTGCCCTAGCTGTGCCCGCGGTGCGTGGTTACGGGGCCTGCCCTCAGATGTTCCCGTGGCGGGGGGTTACGGTGCCTGCCCTAGCTGTGTGCAGGGTTACGTTGCCTGCCCTAGATGTGCCTGCGGCGCGGGGTTACGGTGCCTGCCCTAGATGTACGCGGGGTTACGGTGCCTGCCCTATCTGTGCCCGCAGGGTTACGGTGCCTGCCCTATCTGTGCCCGCAGGGTTACGGTGCCTGCCCTAGCTGTGCCCGCAGGGTTACGGTGCCTGCCCTAGCTGTGCCCGCAGGGTTACGGTGCCTGCCCTAGATGTGCCCGCGGTGCGTGGTTACGGGGCCTGCCCTAGCTGTGTGCAGGGTTATGTTGCCTGCCCTAGATGTGCCTGCGGCGCGGGGTTACGGTGCCTGCCCTAGATGTGCGCGGGGTTACGGTGCCTGCCCTAGCTGTGCCCCCCCCCCCCCCCCCCAATCACCACCAAGTTAAATAATGGCTCTAGATTAAGTGGGTGATAATCTATGTTCGAAATATCTCAACTTCATGCTCAAAATTAATACCTACAATGTTATCTGGCAGTTAAAGCCCTCTCCCACCATTATCAAGCACATTGAGCCGCAAAATCAATTCTTAATATTTTAGAAATTATATCTTGTAGAGAGACAAATGGCTAGTATAATGTACTGACAATTTTTTTATGCTCTTTAAATCTGTCACCCCAACAGGAAGGTGATTTAAATTTCCTTTAACTGCTGTAGATTGGCTTTGAAAAGAATGTTTGGTTATAAAATGACAGAATTTAGGTCCAGAGGTTCATAAGACTCCCTGCCATTCTGTTTCCTGTAGTCGCCATAATATATTTCTAGGAAAAAGAGTTGGTTATAGTGTAGAAAAATGTCAATAATGGAACTTCAGTGACCCCAACTCTGTGACTGACCTGTGTGTGTATATATATATATATATTGCATATTAATTCCAAGTATCCCAACCTTTTGTGTCCCAGAGTACATTGTGGTCTTCACCGGATACTTCACCGCTCGGGCTCGCAGTAAGTTCATCTCCAGTGCACTGACCAGCCAGGGTATCGAGGACTGGAGGATTGTGCCGAGGAATAATCCGGCCAGCGACTACCCCAGTGACTTCGAATTGATTGAGATCAAGAATGGACATCGGAAGGGAGTGGACACGCTGGAGAACCACCCCAACATCAAGCGTGTCACCCCACAAAGGCGGGTCTTCCGCTCCCTGAAGTTTGTAGAAAGTAAGTGATGTGGGTGGTCTGTCTTGTGCTCTGGGGGCATCGCGCCGGGACACATTTATACATCCTTCAAGAAACAAAGTAAGAAGAACTTTCTGTGTCCATGTTTAGAGCCAGCAAAAACTGTGTGTGTAAACTCCCTCCAACATCTAAACACGTTTCCAAACTCGCTTCCTCCTCAGAATATTATATACAGTGCCCGCCTGTCCTGCCCAGACCCGCCCAGCGCCCCGCAGAACAAGCCTTAAATACGAAACGTGCCCCTTTTATAGCATCGGCTTCTGGTTTGTTAGCCGGAAGCAAGTTTACACAAAACTGCTATGTTTGCTATAATATAAGCGAGCTCGCAAGAACTGGGACGCAGTTCTCTGGGTAGTTTTTAACTGCGAGTGAGGCGCCGTAAAGCCTCCATCTTCCGCATTTGCGGCCCAAACTGCGTCCCTCGCTTTGCGAGCTCGCAAAGCGTGATGACAACTATTATATGTGATATTATATATAAATAATCTCTTCATATATTTTATCTGGCTTGGAGCCTGTGTGGGTGTGTTTTTGTGATATCAGTAGATCTTTTTTCATTTGATATGTACCTTTTGCAAATGCCCAGAAGCAGCAGCTTTCTACTCACTTCAAGCCATGCTCCTGCAGGAATGTAAATGCCCCTCGCACACAGCAGTGCTCTGTAGAAGCTGCCAGGTGTGCACCATAAACTATTCTCTGCCCTCGCCACCAGAATAGCGCTCCCCCATACATCTCTGCTCTCATCTCCAAATACTCCCCCACCCGCCCTCTTCGTTCTGCTAATGACCGTCGTCTTTCCACAACTCTTGTCACCTCTTCTCACTCTCGCCTTCAGACTTTTCTCGTGCTGCCCCTATTCTCTGGAACTCCTTGCCTCGCTCCACCAGATTATCCTCCTGCCTCAAAACATTGAAAACCTCATCTAAAACGCATCTCTTTAAAGACTCGTATCGCCTTCCACCCTAACACACTTATCACCTCTCTCTCCCTCCTTTACCACTCACTATACCCTAGATTGTAAGTCTGTGAGTTTCTATTGGACATTGGCTTCCTGGCTCAGACACGGCGCTCCGTGCTTTGCTAAATGTTAATCTGTATTTATCTTTGTCTGAACGTAACTTATGTGCAGCGCTACGGAATATGTTGGCGCGTTATAACTGAACTATAATAATAACATAGTAATTGTGTGTGTATAATTATATATACATATATACACACATAACAAAAAAAATAGGATGAAAGCCGATTTAAGCTCGTAACCGACATCTGCCAATGAGCATATAAACGTAAGATGTCCCAGCCTGGACCTCCATTTTTATTCATATTCAGTGGCTAGCCTTCGTCCATTGTTGACCTGCCCCCCCTGTATCAGATGGTGGGGGGCACATGTAATGGCTCCAGGCTCCATTTTTATTCATATTCAGTGGCTAGCCTTCGTCCATTGTTGACCTGCCCCCCCTGTATCAGATGGTGGGGGGCACATGTAATGGCTCCAGGCTCCATTTTTATTCATATTCAGTGGCTAGTCTTCGTCCATTGTTGACCTGCCCCCCCTGTATCAGATGGTGGGGGGCACATGTAATGGCTCCAGGCTCCATTTTTATTCATATTCAGTGGCTAGCCTTCGTCCATTGTTGACCTGCCCCCCCTCTATCAGATGGTAGGGGGCACATGTAATGGCTCCAGGCTCCATTTTTATTCATATTCAGTGGCTAGTCTTCGTCCATTGTTGACCTGCCCCCCCTGTATCAGATGGTGGGGGGCACATGTAATGGCTCCAGGCTCCATTTTTATTCATATTAAGTGGCTAGCCTTCGTCCATTGTTGACCTGCCCCCCCTCTATCAGATGGTGGGGGGCACATGTAATGGCTCCAGGCTCCATTTTTAATAAGTTTACATTCTGTAAATGCTAGATCCCTTTTTGTCGGGTTGCGAGAAACATGGTGCAAATGTTTTCTTAATATTTTGAATCTTTCATTTCTCTAAGGATGAAAGCCGCCTAATTATTTAATGGTCTGTTTGTTTGTTTTGCTCGTTTGATGGGTTTGTACGTCCGTGCAGATACGTTTCCACATCGTACGTACAACGTTGCGCAATAGAAGTCAGACTAACCTTTCAGTCTAGAGTCCAAGGGTTTGACGTCTTCCTGGTAGTGAACAAGGATTATCAAACCCTAATGATGGAAGCCATTATTATTATTTTATGACTGTATAAAGCTAAAACGCCTATTTGTTACCCAGGGGGATACGTCTCCACTGGCCGTGAGTTAGCATAAGGGTGGCCAAATGGCAACCTCAAGAGCTACCCACATGTGTAATGTAAGACCTCTGCCTCTTACATGTGCAATCCAAATTGCAAGGATAATGTGACGTGACATGGAACAGAACTAGTCCAGAGTGAGGGCGTCATCACCAAGAAAACGCTATGCCAGCACTCCCTTTGATGGTGAGGAGTGGACCAATATTGGGATGTACGTAGCCTCCAAGAAACCGTGACTTTGATGGTGAGGAGTGGACCAATATTGGGAGGTACGCAGCCTCCAAGAAACCTTGACTTTGATGGTGAGGAGTGGACCAATATTGGGAGGTACGTAGCCTCCAAGAAACCGTGACTTTGATGGTGAGGAGTGGACCAATATTGGGAGGTACGTAGCCTCCAAGAAACCGTGACTTTGATGGTGAGCAGTGGACCAATATTGGGAGGTACGTAGCCTCCAAGAAACCGTGACTTTGATGGTGAGCAGTGGACCAATATTGGGAGGTACGTAGCCTCCAAGAAACCGTGACTTTGATGGTGAGCAGTGGACCAATATTGGGAGGTACGTAGGTGTTTGACCACAGAGTGCAAGCCTTTAGGCTCATGATTGTCCCACATTTGATGATCCAGCTGATTGCGAGTATCGGCCGGCATAGATGGGGGGGCTTCGTGTCCTAGTCCTCGGGATGTTGTGAAGCTCTTTAGTAACCACAGGATGAAAGGTTGAAACATCAGCCAATACGTCTTCCATTTCTGTAGCTTTTCCAAGACTGGTCACAAGTCCGTAATTTATAGTCTTTAAGTATCCCAGTCCCTACAGTGTGCGTCCTCCAGCGACCGGGCTTTGTAACGCTGTGTGTAATAAACAAGATGGTGGCTGTTCCCCCATGCAGGCGGCGCTAGTGCTGGGTCCTTTAAATCGCTCTGCGCTGTGATTAGGCAGCCAATCCGTTACAACTTTTTGGAGTTGTCCCAGTTGATGGGACTCTGTGTTTGTGCTCACCTCCCACTGTACAGGGTCATCCCTGGTGTCTAGCCTTTAGATTGAGGGGCAGGTGTCTAATCCGACTCCCATTCATCTCGCTCTCTCTTTTTGTTCCCACCCGTCTCTTTTCTTTACCACTTCTTAGCCAGGTCTCCCTCCGGCTTCGCCCCAGATCGGTGGCACTAGCGTGGTTCGCCAAATACAGACCTAACGCGACCCCGCTGTTAAAGCAATAAAAAGTGCAAATAAAGTAAAGCGAGGTGGAATCGTAATACTTATTAATGGCGATTAATCATTCCATTAGTTTATACACAAAATAAGTAACGTGTCTGTGTGTCTCCCGCAGTAGGCGCCGCGGGGCTGGTGGCTGAGCTCTGTCTCGTACACAAATATTGTCACTATTACTTTATTTGCTTTGTCACTTTCCAGTATATCTTTGTCCTGTTCCTTGCCCGCCGTGGCACTGCATACTGGGTAAGTCATGAAATCTGGTGAATGACAGACGCTGTATTTATACTCAGCGCTTGTGGCTCCCCAACCATCTCTTCTGACCTGAAATGGTTAATACATTGCAATGTAGTAAATAAAACACCTTTGCAGTGTCCTTTTACACTAAGCTAGTAATGTACTTTTTTTTCCTAATACTGATTTTATTTCTAGTCCGTAACAAAGTAAACAGATAAAACCCTGCTGGGTGAGCCCTGCAGATAAAAAGTCGTGGATGTTATTCTCAATCTTACATTGTGCATAATTACTTTGAGCATGTGCAATACTCCGGAGTAGCGACCTAGTGTTCAACCTTGAATACAAAAGTAAGCACTAATTTAGCACAGTTGGAGCTTTTTATATTGTGTATTTTTTGTGTCCCTCACAGCCATAAACCTGCGTCCCTTCCACCCCAAGGATATAATGCAGTCGCACTGCGTCCGGTTCTTGGCGCCATGTATGATTTGAGTCTCCAGACATTTGTTGACTTGCCGTCTTGTCTTGGTCCAATTTTCTGAATTTAATTAAATCCTTGGATTGTCTGAGACTGACTAATCTCCTCAAACACACAGCTTCCTTTTACACGTGTGTCCCACATGTCTGTAATGTGGCTCCTGCAGTATGTGAGATACATCTGTGTAAGGCTTCATACAGCGCTACGGGATATGTCGGCGCGTTATAACTGTACTATAATACTGGGTCGTCTTGTTGCTCTGTCCCGTTATTGCACATCTTCACACCGGGTGTCCGGTCTCTTCTCCTCTCTGAGCCATTGGCTGATGTCTGTTGGTCAGTGGTCCCGTGGAGTGTCCTTGTCCGTGGGGCTTGGTCCCGTTATTGCACATCTTCACACCGGGTGTCCGGTCTCTTCCCCTCTCTGAGCCATTGGCTGATGTCTGTTGGTCAGTGGTCCCGTGGAGTGTCCTTGTCCGTGGGGCTTGGTCCCGTTATTGCACATCTTCACACCGGGTGTCCGGTCTCTTCCCCTCTCTGAGCCATTGGCTGATGTCTGTTGGTCAGTGGTCCCGTGGAGTGTCCTTGTCCGTGGGGCTCTGTCCAGTTATTGCACATATTCACACCGGGTGTCCGGTCTCTTCTCCTCTCTGAGCCATTGGCTGATGTCTGTTGGTCAGTGGTCCCGTGGAGTGTCCTTGTCCGTGGGGCTTGGTCCCGTTATTGCACATCTTCACACCGGGTGTCCGGTCTCTTCTCCTCTCTGAGCCATTGGCTGATGTCTGTTGGTCAGTGGTCCCGTGGAGTGTCCTTGTCCGTGGGGCTTGGTCCCGTTATTGCACATCTTCACACCGGGTGTCCGGTCTCTTCCCCTCTCTCTGAGCCATTGGCTGATGTCTGTTGGTCAGTGGTCCCGTGGAGTGTCCTTGTCCGTGGGGCTTGGTCCTGTTATTGCACATCTTCACACCGGGTGTTGTCCGGTCTCTTCCCCTCTCTGAGCCATTGGCTGATGTCTGTTGGTCAGTGGTCCCGTGGAGTGTCCTTGTCCGTGGGGCTCTGTCCAGTTATTGCACATCTTCACACCGGGTGTCCGGTCTCTTCTCCTCTCTGAGCCATTGGCTGATGTCTGTTGGTCAGTGGTCCCGTGGAGTGTCCTTGTCCGTGGGGCTCGGTCCTGTTATTGCACATCTTCACACCAGGTGTCCGGTCTCTTCTCCTCTCTGAGCCATTGGCTGATGTCTGTTGGTCAGTGGTCCCGTGGAGTGTCCTTGTCCGTGGGGCTCGGTCCTGTTATTGCACATCTTCACACCAGGTGTCCGGTCTCTTCTCCTCTCTCTGAGCCATTGGCTGATGTCTGTTGGTCAGTGGTCCCGTGGAGTGTCCTTGTCCGTGGGGCTCGGTCCTGTTATTGCACATCTTCACACCAGGTGTCCGGTCTCTTCTCCTCTCTGAGCCATTGGCTGATGTCTGTTGGTCAGTGGTCCCGTGGAGTGTCCTTGTCCGTGGGGCTTGGTCCTGTTATTGCACATCTTCACACCGGGTGTTGTCCGGTCTCTTCCCCTCTCTGAGCCATTGGCTGATGTCTGTTGGTCAGTGGTCCCGTGGAGTGTCCTTGTCCGTGGGGCTCTGTCCAGTTATTGCACATCTTCACACCGGGTGTCCGGTCTCTTCTCCTCTCTGAGCCATTGGCTGATGTCTGTTGGTCAGTGGTCCCGTGGAGTGTCCTTGTCCGTGGGGCTCGGTCCTGTTATTGCACATCTTCACACCAGGTGTCCGGTCTCTTCTCCTCTCTGAGCCATTGGCTGATGTCTGTTGGTCAGTGGTCCCGTGGAGTGTTCTTGTCCGTGGGGCTCGGTCCTGTTATTGCACATCTTCACACCAGGTGTCCGGTCTCTTCTCCTCTCTCTGAGCCATTGGCTGATGTCTGTTGGTCAGTGGTCCCGTGGAGTGTCCTTGTCCGTGGGGCTCGGTCCTGTTATTGCACATCTTCACACCAGGTGTCCGGTCTCTTCTCCTCTCTGAGCCATTGGCTGATGTCTGTTGGTCAGTGGTCCCGTGGAGTGTCCTTGTCCGTGGGGCTCTGTCCAGTTATTGCACATCTTCACACCGGGTGTTGTCCGGTCTCTTTCCCTCTCTCTGAGCCATTGGCTGATGTCTGTTGGTCAGTGGTCCCATGGAGTGTCCTTGTCCGTGGGGCTCGGTCCTGTTATTGCACATCTTCACACCGGGTGTTGTCCGGTCTCTTCCCCTCTCTGAGCCATTGGCTGATGTCTGTTGGTCAGTGGTCCCTTGGAGTGTCCTTGTCCGTGGGGCTCGGTCCCGTTTTTGCACATCTTCACACCGGGTGTCCGGTCTCTTCTCCTCTCTGAGCCATTGGCTGATGTCTGTTGGTCAGTGGTCCCGTGGAGTGTCCTTGTCCGTGGGGCTCGGTCCCATTATTGCACATCTTCACACCGGGTGTCCGGTCTCTTCCCCTCTCTGAGCCATTGGCTGATGTCTGTTGGTCAGTGGTCCCGTGGAGTGTCCTTGTCCGTGGGGCCGTCTTGCGTGGGCATGTATAACGCTCAGGTTATGGCGGCTTTCTAACAGTCTGCTGTCACAGGGTGTGTGGGATTATTGACCTCATTACTGTTCTAATTGGGTGCGTACGGATTATGTCATTTGCTGCTTTGTCTGTCACTTTCCCAGCAACCCCTGCCCTTGATCGGTCACATTCCTGTCCGCAAATTGACTGCAACTTCCACCCATAATCTCCGGGCTCTCTTGATGTCTGGTCAGCCGGTGTGTGATATGCTTCATAGGTGATACACAGCTGAAATCCCACCATCTTACCTGTTCAGCACCTTAAAGGAACACTGCCGTTATTAAGTCTTCTCCTTTGAAAAACTACATGGAAAATGCTTAGACATGTAAATATATATATTTTTAATTCTAAAACATTTTGCCCATTAATCATGTGAAGTTTATGGAGATACCCAATAGGTTTGCCAGTTTCGGTGAATACATAGCAAAAATTAGGCATCATTAACCCTTCAACTACCCATACAGAAGGTATGTTTAATTATTAAACCTACTAATTAGAGGGGATGTAGATGAACATGTACCCTGGTCCTCCCTTCATGCGTTCTTTTGTTACAAAAACAAGTTTTAACATTGTTAAAGTCAGACTCCAATCTGAGCCATGTTTTATTCCTAATCATGGACTCTTCATGGTCCTCTTTATTAGGTGACCCGTCTGCTCCCTGCAATGAGACCAAGTGGAGCCAGAAATGGCAGTCCTCCCGTCCGCTCCGGAGAACCAGCTTGTCCCTCAGCTCGGGGTTCTGGCATTCAACGGGAAGACATTCCAGCCGGCGTCTCCTTCGAGCCATCCCACGTCAGGTGGCGCAGACCCTGCAAGCCGACGTGTTGTGGCAGTTGGGTTTCACAGGTACCGTATGCCAACAAGGCCCTTATTTATATTATGGCGGCTTAAATGTAATGAGGATCATAGAAATGTGTTGGTCATCTTAATATTAGTTTGCAGGGGGTGCGAGAATCCAGTGGCCAATGGCCTGGTCGCTGAGTCGTAGTCTCAAGGCTTCATGCACTCATTATCCTAAGACTTCTTACTGTTTTCTTCCACAGGTAGTAATGTAAAAGTTGCTGTTTTTGACACTGGGCTAAGTGAAAAACACCCGCACTTCAAAAATGTCAAGGAGAGGACCAACTGGACCAATGAGAAGACCTTGGATGATGGTGGGTAAACGTCTTACTGTTTTAGATGGACGTAGACATATGTGTTAAGAATCTTTGCTTAAGCAAACAAACAATCAGACTGACTAACTGGCCCATGGCCAAAGGGCTCAGTCTCGGACTATATGTGTGACCTCTCCGACCTCCTGTAATGTGACCTGCGTGACCTTTGCTTGCAATGGAAGGCGGGACTGTCTGCGTCTCACATTTGTGCTGCTCTGATGATGATGATGTCTCCATGTTTTCACAGGGCTGGGACATGGCACCTTTGTGGCGGGCGTCATCGCCAGCATGAGAGAGTGCCAAGGCTTTGCCCCAGACTCTGAGCTGCACATATATCGGGTCTTCACAAATAACCAGGTACTTTTCAAACCCATTTTGGCGTTGCGTTTTTCCCTCCTCCCTACCTGCAGTGGTTGCGTCCTTTTCCAGACCTAGCTGTTGCTTCCATCTTGTACCCCACCCTACTACACTTCTAGCAGTTGGTCTATAACTTGTAGGTTACGTCTAGTTACAGGGACACGGTGCTATGATTTCTTCCGTACTACATACTTGGGCGATACATAGAACTTTATTATATATAACTTATTATTTGTTTGTTTATTTGTATTTTAAATTGAATGTTCATGTCTAAGGGGCTGCCGTTTTGACCATATTACCACCCTCGGTGATCCTCTCACCCACAGAAGGTAGCCAGTCATACACGTGAGCCCGTGGCTCGAAATACAACATGTATCATAGCTATATCATGTGATGTCACACGCAGTCCGTTTCCATAGTAACAGCATCAAATTGGTTTTCTGAATATGCAGAACTGGGGTGCTCACTGTATAAATGCACCTGCCATATAATAAAGATTTAATTACAACTCTCCTGGGTCTGTTTTTCTTTTTTTTTTTTATCCTCTAGGACCCCCATGGTATACTATACTATCACCATGGGAGTCCACAATGGCACCCTAATTACTGTCATAGTTCTCTATCCTCCCATGGGGGTCCCAAAGGATGCATTCCTTCCATTTAATACGTTTTAATTAAAATAAACATAAAATAAAGAAATAGTAAAATAAAAACTACTGAAAATTAGTTAACCCTGTAGTGAGGACCAACCAGGGCTTTGTGCATTATCGCTGGAGAGTCATCAAATGCGGGGTAAGTATAATTTCCCCCTCTACAGGCTTGACATGTTTAGGGAACCCTGTGGTATAAGGAATAATGCTCGTTACTGTTGGGTTCCTGGGGACACTGAAAGGTTGAGGGGTTAATGTTAGGAACTATGGTGGTCCCTAAGGAACCAATGGCCGGGACCTCCATTTTATAGAGTTTAATGGTAGGTGCCATGAGGATCCATAAGGACCCCCATGATTGATCATATTACCATGGATGTCTGTGGGGACCCCTGTGGTAAAGGGTTGATGTTGGGTGCCATGGTGGTCCTAGAACTTACAATGGACAGGCGAGAGTGTTGTAGATAGATCTCTGGTATGTTGGGTGCTTTTATGCAGTAAGCCTCCTGGCTCTGCCTAATAGCACGACCAATCAGATGCTGCTGTTGCTATGGAAGCGCTGAGAGCGCTCATCATTGGGAATAATTGCTCATTACCCCGCGGTGCCCTGAATGGGGGTACATTAGAGCATTAAATCTGCAGGACTGGCGGTGATCCTCAGCCCCTACACTATAAGGACCAGGTCATGATACCGGTGACATTCCCACCAACATGTCAAGACGGTCTCCGTGGATTCCTTACAAGTGTGACTAGAAGTCATCACCTTCTTTTGCCCACACAGTGAGGGGCTTGTACATACATCTGTCAGTGCGCTCCATAATAAATATGTACTAGTAATGGTATCCTAGAATATTATCTTATCTTGTTTGTGTTGTCTCTCTCTGGGGTGTGTAATGGCGGCTGCTGTTAACGAGATGGGGCCAGCGTGTCAGACAAACTGCTATATATATCTTTACCCTACCCTCTTTCTCACCAGGTCTCCTATACGTCATGGTTTTTGGATGCCTTCAATTATGCCATCTTGAAGAAGATCGATGTGTTAAACCTGAGCATCGGGGGGCCAGACTTTATGGACCATCCATTTGTTGATAAGGTTTGTATAAGATCCGCCATATTGTTATGTACAAGTGTCATAACCTTGAAGTGATCTAGAGGTTTGTTTCATTTCTCTTCTCTCACATCAGGTCTGGGAACTGACCGCAAACAACGTGATTATGGTTTCTGCCATTGGGAACGACGGACCACTTTATGGGTAAAGACCACTGGTCAGGAGATTTCTGACTTCATATTTCTAGAGTTCATGAGTGACCGATTCAGACCATCTGAAGACACTTGTGGTTTGGGTCCTCGAAAGGCCACACAGTATGTGGTGAAGGGGCACTGTAATCCACGTGTGCTGTTGGGTATCTCTATGTATAACGTCCTGCTTTCAACATGTTTATGGCGCCGGCTAGGAGGGCTCTGTCCCCCCGCCGGTGCGGCGCCAGCTAGGAGGGCTCGTCCCCCCGCCGGTGCGGCGCCAGCTAGGAGGGCTCGTCCCCCCGCCGGTGCGGCGCCAGCTAGGAGGGCTCGTCCCCCCGCCGGTGCGGCGCCAGCTAGGAGGGCTCGTCCCCCCGCCGGTGCGGCGCCAGCTAGGAGGGCTCGTCCCCCCGCCGGTGCGGCGCCGGCTTGTTTAATTTCCAGCTGACATAATCTTTTATTAATAACCTTTTAGTTGTGATGTGCATAAAATCATTCCAGAGTGTGTGTGTGTGTATATATATATATATATATATATATATATATATATATATATATATATATATATATATATATATATGTGTATATATAAATAATCTATATCTCACATATATGTCTAAAGTGCATGTGTGTCCGCCCTTGCTCAGGACTCTTAATAACCCAGCTGACCAGATGGATGTCATTGGAGTTGGCGGTATTGACTTTGAAGATAACATCGCCCGCTTCTCATCGCGAGGAATGACCACTTGGGTGAGTGTGTATTCTTTACTGCTATGGTAATCTAAAGCTATAGGTACTAAGAGGTACTAATTACACAATATCATGTCCCTACAGTAATGGCTGATCCGTTATCCTAGATTCTCCGTTAGTGCCGCTGTGTCCCTGTAGTTTGGGTAACTCGTCTTTAGCACAAGCGAATCCCACAAGGCTTGCTGGCTCTGAGCACGCCCATTGTTTTCTGCATTAAACTTGTGTTGAGGACACTGTACACACAGCCCGGGGACCCTCCGCTGTGTCCTTTATGTGAGGGGGCCGGTGCCTAGATACAGTTTGTAACAAGACCACCCCATCTCTTCCATTCAGGAGCTGCCTGGTGGTTATGGGAGGATGAAGCCCGACATTGTCACCTACGGGTCTGGGGTGCGCGGCTCCGGCATGAAGGGCGGGTGCCGCTCCCTCTCCGGGACAAGTGTCGCATCTCCAGTGGTGGCGGGCGCCGTTACCCTGCTGGTCAGGTAAGCTTGCAGGGTTTGGTGGTGATCTTCTTGGTGGACGTTTACTAAATAGAAAATATTCAAGACCAGCCATTGTCCAAATAAGAGAAATGATCTGAGCTGTAAAGGGACACCAAAAAGGATGTTTCTAAATAACTTCATGTGTTGTTGCTGCATTTGTTTTCCTTCTATTCTAATAAAATGTTCTTTAAAACAACAAGAAATATGGTTTCTGTCCTGAGCCAATCACAGGGTATGATAGACCAACACATCCTGGGATACGACCTGTGATTGGCTGATGCACCAACATGTGGCTCAGAGAAGGGGGGGGGGGGGGGCAGCAAGTGATTCTTAAGGAGAAGTCTTGGTGCTTAGTGTTTCTCTGTGGGATAAGCGAGGATTTGCTTTAGTGTCCACTTGTGGTCAGTCTCTGGACGCTCTGCCCTTCTCGGTCACTAATAAGACCCGTTATATCTCCAGCACCGTTCAGAAGCGCGAGCTGGTGAATCCGGCCAGTATGAAGCAGGCGCTGATCGCCTCTGCCCGCAGACTGCCCGGGGTCAACATGTTTGAGCAAGGACACGGCAAGCTGGACCTTCTGCGCGCTTATCAGATCCTCAACAGTTATAAGCCGCAGGCCAGGTGAGCGCCACCCCAGGAGGGGGGAGGGGGTCAGTACACGGTCCTAATGTTAAAGCGCCACCGGAGTTCAGTAAAAATATCACCTATTCACAAAATAACATTAGCTGGTTGGCAAAATGATTTTAGAGAAAACCTATTTGTCCTGCTGAACTCCATCTTGGGCTACTAGTCCTTCTGTGTTTTCGGGGTCTTGCTCTGCCGTTAAGTTCTGTTGTCAAAGGGGAAATTATTATGAGCTGTAAAACTATTATTGGGATGTTGTCTCTTGGTACAAGTTAACCTGTTCTCCCCCAGTTTAAGCCCTAGCTACGTGGACCTGACAGAGTGTCCCTATATGTGGCCGTACTGCTCACAGCCCATTTATTATGGAGGGATGCCGACCATCGTAAACATCACCATCCTCAATGGCATGGGGGTCACCGGCAGGATCGTGGACAAGGTCAGTCGTGCAGATCTCTTGTAAATAAGAAAATGCTGCCAGGGATACATAGAATGAATGTGGATTGCGCTTATGTTTACTAGTTTAATAATAATATATGAATATATATATGTGTATACACACAGATCACATTATTATGACCACCAGCTAATATCGCGAATAGATGCCATGTGCAGCACGGACAGCAGCTAGACGGCGCGGTAGTGAGTCAATAAGATGCTGGAAGGTTGGCGCGGGTATCTGGAGCCATGCAGACTACGGTGCATCCTACAGCTGCTGAGAGTGCGTGATGGGGTAACAATATGGCGATCAAGGTGGTCCCACAGGGGCTCAAGTCCGGGGCATCTGGAGGCCTGGGAAGTGAGTTGCTGATCTATAGCGTGTCGGTTGGCCCTAACACACCTTCGCAGCCAACATTCGCCTCTGTCATCAATGGCACATGGCGCTCCGCAGTTTCTACTCCGTTTATTCTCAGTGGTGCCTACATGTCACCTTGTATACCCACCAAGCCAGCTCACGACATGTACTGTATTTCATTGGTTATGCGCTGTTGTCAAAAGTAAGCAGTGGTCATAACAATGTGACTCAACCCTGTGTGTGTGCGTGCATGCGTCTGTGCGTGCGTCTGCGTGTATATATACATCTCATGCTGCTCATTGTTCCTCTCCACAGCCCGACTGGCAGCCATATCTTCCTCACAATGGTGATCACATAGAAGTGGCCTTCTCTTACTCCTCTGTGCTGTGGCCATGGTCCGGATATCTTGCCATCTCTATATCTGTGGCAAAGAAAGCGGCATCATGGGAAGGCATCGCTCAGGGTCACGTCATGGTCACCATTGCGTCTCCAGATGATAGTGAGGTCTGTACATCTCGGATTCTTCTCTTTCTGTATGAGATGAATAAATAGGCCGTTATACCGTGAGAGAGAGCGCCGCAATGGGCGGGCAATTACAGTAAACTAGATTTATATCATGCTGATAATTATATTATTATGTTGCTTTTCTGTCCATTTAAAAAGACCATTGAAATGTATTGCATGTGAATTGTTACCATTGGTGATAAAGGAAACCATCACTTTTTTATTGGTTTTTATTTATTGGTTTTTACTTATTGTTTTTTATTCATTGGTTTTAAGAAGAAGAATCTAAAGGATCACCACATAAAAAACATTTTTTTTTTTTTTACTTTTTTTTGACAAATAAAAATTCATATATCATGTTCTTAATAAATATATATATATTGTGATGCCTCTGGAGGAATCCATTATACATTGAAGTGTGAAAGGACATTTACATTTTTTGAGAGAAGTGTTGTTGCAGTGAATGATGCAAGGGGTCTGCTTTTGGGCCAATGAGGGATTTTGTTAATATAATTGGATCAGACTGAAATGGACCCAAACTCTATCTGTCCTCGGCACCCCACTCGTACAAATCCTAATGATGGTGGTCACACGTCCATGTGGTTCCTGTAGGGTCTTGGAGAGACATCAACATTTACATTTTTTGAATTAAAAAAACATAAAGCTTTTTTACTTTTCCTTGCTTTATTATACTCCAATCCTTTTTTTTCATATGTATATTTTTATTCAGTGGTTGCTTAGTAGACATGTCGTGGTATATCAGCTGCATCACATGATTGTTGGGGTATAACAAACTAACATCTTTGTACGTGATGGGCCTCAAACTCTGCCATGATGGTCCTACTGCCGGCACCGGGGCAGTTAGAGCAAGCTGCCTATGCTGATCCTATGGAGGGGGAGATGTTCTGTGCTTACATATGAGACCACCCTCCAGTCTCCTTCCACTTCCTTGTACCCGACCCTATTATAGTGCTTAGAATATTCTAGAGCTTTATACACTGGAAACAGGAATATGTCTATCCCACAGCCAAAGAACGGAGCAGAGCAGACCTCTACAATCAAGCTGCCAATCAAAGTGAAAATCATTCCCACCCCACCACGCAGCAAGAGGGTCCTTTGGGATCAGTACCATAACCTTCGGTACCCACCGGGGTACTTCCCTAGAGACAACTTGAGGATGAAGAATGACCCTCTGGACTGGTGAGCAGGTGTCCCATGGGGATGTTCCATGGCTGGGTATTTAATATTGAATGGCCGGTGTATAACCAAAGCTCTTGTTGGTGCATTACAGTGGTCTCTGGTGGGTTGGACTCGGCAGGCTGCAGTGGTCTCTGGTTGGTTAGACTCGGCAGGCTGCAGTGGTCTCGGGTTGGTTAGACTCGGCAGGCTGCAGTGGTCTCGGGTTGGTTAGACTCGGCAGGCTGCAGTGGTCTCTGGTTGGTTAGACTCGGCAGGCTGCAGTGGTCTCGGGTGGGTTAGACTCGGCAGGCTGCAGTGGTCTCTGGTTGGTTAGACTCGGCAGGCTGCAGTGGTCTCTGGTTGGTTAGACTCGGCAGGCTGCAGTGGTCTCTGGTTGGTTAGACTCGGCAGGCTGCAGTGGTCTCTGGTTGGTTAGACTCGGCAGGCTGCAGTGGTCTCTGGTTGGTTAGACTCGGCAGGCTGCAGTGGTCTCTGGTTGGTTAGACTCGGCAGGCTGCAGTGGTCTCTGGTTGGTTAGACTCGGCAGGCTGCAGTGGTCTCTGGTTGGTTAGACTCGGCAGGCTGCAGTGGTCTCTGGTTGGTTAGACTCGGCAGGCTGCAGTGGTCTCTGGTTGGTTAGACTCGGCAGGCTGCAGTGGTCTCTGGTTGGTTAGACTCGGCAGGCTGCAGTGGTCTCTGGTGGGTTAGACTCGGCGGGCTGCAGTGGTCTCTGGTTGGTTAGACTCGGCGGGCTGCAGTGGTCTCTGGTTGGTTGGACTCGGCGGGCTGCAGTGGTCTCTGGTTGGTTGGACTCGGCAGGCGGCAGTGGTCTCTGGTTGGTTGGACTCGGCAGGCGGCAGTGGTCTCTGGTTGGTTGGACTCGGCGGGCGGCAGTGGTCTCGGGTGGGTTAGACTCGGCGGGCTGCAGTGGTCTCTGGCTTGGGCTTACTTGCTCGATAGACCTATTGGCTCTTATTTGCCATGACCATGGAAATTTCCGAAGGCTACATCTCAATTGTGAAATATCTTTTCATCAGGAATGGTGACCACATCCACACCAACTTCCGAGACATGTACCAACACCTGAGGAGCATGGGCTACTTTGTGGAGGTCCTGGGCTCTCCTTTCACCTGTTTTGATGCCAGTCAATATGGTTAGTATAGAGATGGCTCCATCCCATAATGTTCGTCTCTTCTCCCGTTATTACTGTGCTTCTCTCTGTCCTTCATCGCCTGTTCCCGTCTTCTGTATAATAATGATTTGCACCTCTAACAGGGTTGGAGGAAATGTAAATTACTGACCCAATTCTGCTCCTCTTTTTTCTTGCTACACTGTTACGTGCATCCCTTCCTTGCGCTGTGGCCCCAGGGACCCTACTCGTGGTGGACAGTGAGGAAGAATTCTTCCCAGAGGAGATCTCCAAGCTGCGAAGGGATGTGGGGAATGGACTCTCTCTGGTAGTGTTCAGTGATTGGTACAACACATCGGTCATGAGGAAGGTCAAGTTCTATGATGAAAACACCAGGTACAAAGCTAGCTCTCACCCTGACCTTGCCACCTGTGACCTTGCCCTGACTTTGTTGTGTGTGAAGCTTCCATGTTGTTTTGTCTTGTACAGACAGTGGTGGATGCCAGACACTGGAGGGGCCAATATCCCGGCCTTGAACGACCTGCTATCGGTCTGGAACATGGCCTTCAGCGATGGGATATATGAAGGAGACTTTTCCATGGCAAACCATGACAGTAAGTGCAGTTCTCTCCCAGCTTTGTCCGGTTGGTGTAGTCGGTGAGTAATCTTGTGCAAATTATCCCCCGCAGTGTATTATGCATCTGGCTGCAGCATCGCAAAGTTCCCAGAAGAGGGAGCAGTTTTATCTCAAACTTTAAAGGACCAAGGTACTGCACACTAGCGCTCTATACACCCCACCTGACTGACCGGTCACTACCGCTATACACCCTACCTGACTGACCGGTCGCTACCACTCTATACACCCCACCTGACTAACCGGTCGCTACCACTCTATACACCCCACCTGACTAACCGGTCGCTACCACTCTATACACCCCACCTGACTGACCGGTCGCTACCGCTCTATACACCCCACCTGACTGACCGGTCACTAGCGCTCTATACACCCCACCTGACTGACCGGTCACTAGCGCTCTATACACCCCACCTGACTGACCGGTCACTAGCGCTCTATACACCCCACCTGACTGACCGGTCACTAGCGCTCTATACACCCCACCTGACTGACCGGTCACTAGCGCTCTATACACCCCACCTGACTGACCGGTCACTAGCGCTCTATACACCCCACCTGACTGACCGGTCACTAGCGCTCTATACACCCCACCTGACTGACCGGTCACTAGCGCTCCACACACCCCACCTGACTGACCGGTCACTAGCGCTCCACACACCCCACCTGACTGACCGGTCACTAGCGCTCCACACACCCCACCTGACTGACCGGTCACTAGCGCTCCACACACCCCACCTGACTGACCGGTCACTAGCGCTCCACACACCCCACCTGACTGACCGGTCACTAGCGCTCCACACACCCCACCTGACTGACCGGTCACTAGCGCTCCACACACCCCACCTGACTGACCGGTCACTAGCGCTCTATACACCCCACCTGACTGACCGCTCGCTACCTCTCTATCTTCCTCGCTTATTATTCCAGGCCTTGAGGTTTTGAAGCAGGAGACCCTAATGGTGGAGAATGTTCCTGTGCTCGGCCTGTACCAGACACCCCCTGAAGGTGGAGGAAGGATAGTCTTGTATGGGGACTCAAACTGCTTGGATGACAGCCACCGGCAGAAAGGTGCGGTCACAAAGGTCATCATCTACAGGCCAGATAAAGGTCACATTGCTAGAAGTGATGTAGGGGACGTGCAGCCGTCCCTCCCAAAGTGAGCTCTAACTGGATGTGTGGTGCACGCGTTGTAAGCGATCTTAAAGGGCCAAACAATTTGGACCACATCACAGTAAAGATCTCCTAAAACAAGTTGAAATACTACTTGATTTTTTTTTTTTAACCCTTAACAAATATATCTGCAGACATGGAATGTTGGACTCGCCCATACAGGTCAGTTATGGGTTAACTGGTCAGTGCAGTCCTGAGTCCATGGAAAAACTGCTATCAAGCACTGTCTTCTTTATAGACAATCACCATCTGTTGTTACTCCTGCAACAGCCAGTAGGCAGTATACACTTTGTAATCTCTGTTTTCATACAAAGTCTAGATTTGTTATCGTAATAAAATAAAAAAAATGAGATAATTTAACACCGTGTGCTCTCACATCCAGACAAGCCCTTAGTGAGGTAAATGACCCTTTAACTCAAACAGTTGCCTTTAAATTGGACAAAAATATAGTTTTGTCTGCTAGTCCCTGGGGGCATCCATGATACTTTTGTGACACTGTGTTTGAGACTGACGCTTCTGAAAGGAAGGGCTGGTGAGATTCAGTTATTAAATAACATCTTCACCTCCCAACACTGATGGATAAAAAAACACATCCCTCGTGTTCTAGCTCTCAGGAATTGCCGATGGATTCTACTATATGTAAATTCTGTTTTTCTGTCCTTGGCTTGCGCGGCTGCTGATGGTTTGTCCTGATACGTGTCTCCCACAGACTGCTTCTGGCTGCTGGACTCCTTGCTGCAGTACACGTCTTATGGGGTGATGCCACCAAGCCTGAGTCACTCGGAGAATCGGCAGAGACCCCCGACAGGGGCAGGAGTCGCCCAGCCTGAGCGGATGGAAGGTAAGTGATTGTGGGAGGGGGCTCCAAGTAGTTTTCTCCGACTTCTTTATGGTCCAACGCTCATAATAATAGTGATCAAAATATTCCTTTTTAAAGGTATATACAAGTGAGCTGGGTTATGAATGCATCTGATAGGGGTGAATTAGTAGTGTATGAAAACATTTATTATATAGAAAAGTTCAGTTTACTTACAACGTTCTTTGCACAAAAGTAAAATCCAGTGGTTCACACCCACAGGACGGGTACACAGGAAATACAGCAGTGTACCCACAGGAAATGCAGCCAGATACAAACGTTGACCCTTCTGGTACAGAGCACAGGAAGTAACGGTTGCAGTTCCTGTACTGAGCACACGCCACTGAGTGACGAACGATACAATGTCCTGATTCTGACTTTGAATGTTATACTAATTGAGGCAGAGTTTTCTAGGGGTGTACACAAAAAACACTGGCAATTTTACTAACTTCAAGGTAAGCTAATTAATGTTTATTTTGGGAGGTTTTCATGCAAAAATGTTTTCCTACACAAATAATTCTCTATCAAATGCATTCCTAACCCAGCTCACTTGCATATACCTTTAACTTAAAAAAATCCACATAGTTTAAATAAAACAATAGTATTAATCCATGTGTAGTTTGTCCCAGGCCTTGGCGGGGGTGGGGGGACCTTGGCGGGGGTGGGGGACCTTGGCGGGGGTGGGGCACCATGGCGGGGGTGGGGGACCTTGGTGGGGTGCCTTGGTGTGGGGTGGGGGACCTTGGCGGGGGACCTTGGCGTGGGGTGGGGGACCTTGGCGGGGGACCTTGGCGGGGGACCTTGGCGGGGGTCCTTGGCGGGGGTGGGGGACCTTGGCGGCGGTGGGGGACCTTGGTGGGCCATCTCATTTGTTTCTATTTTCCTCCCAACCTGACGCCATGTTGCTAAGTGTCCGTTTGCTAATCCTCGTTCACATTCGGGGCCGGACCACACTGATTAGATAGAACAGACCCTCGTTATCTCTCTGGTATCGGTGGTCTCTCTGCTGCCATTGCTTTATATTTTTAGTATATTATTTTGAATATTTTACTATTAATATAACATTTAATCATAAGCAAATGTTAGTACAAAATTATAATAAAAAAAACGTAATTCTTAAATATTGTGCTCAGTTTTGCATATTTCTGAACGGATTAGAAACCTGTAAGGGAACTGGGGATTCGGATAAGATCTCTATTCAGTTCTGTCGATTGGTTGCACTGGAGGAGAAAGCTCTCCTGTTGGATAACCCTCCCTGCTAGTAAGCCGTGCCATAACCCCCAAGGTGCAATGCTTTCATGTTACTGGATACATGGCGGCTACTCGTGGTGCGTTGTTACACGCGTCCTATCGCAGTCTGTGATCTGATGCTTCACCCGATCCCTCTGTTTTCAGGAAACCATCTGCACCGTTATTCCAAGGTGTTGGAGGCACGTCTGGGCGACCCCAAACCACGACCTCTCCCAGCATGTCCACATCTGTCATGGGCTAAACCTCTTCCTCTCAATGAGACGGCCCCTAGGTAGGTATCAGGCCCCCTCTGTGGGTCATCAGGGCAGGTCATCAGGCCCCTTAGGTGGGTATCTGGCCCACTCGGTGGGTCATCAGGCCCCTTAGGTGGGTATCTGGCCCGCTCGGTGGGTCATCAGGCCCCTTAGGTGGGTCATCAGGCCCCTTAGGTGGGTCATCTGGCCCGCGCGGTGGGTCATCTGGCCCGCGCGGAGGGTCATCTGGCCCGCGCGGAGGGTCATCTGGCCCGCGCGGAGGGTCATCTGGCCCGCGCGGAGGGTCATCTGGCC
The DNA here is from genome assembly GCA_027410445.1 of Discoglossus pictus. NCBI lineage: Eukaryota > Metazoa > Chordata > Amphibia > Anura > Alytidae > Discoglossus > Discoglossus pictus. The sequence goes on from JAPZIH010000241.1 coordinate 27,240, forward strand.
ACTTAGTGCGATACTGATACACTGAATCTCTGTGTCCACTCTTATGTGACCTCCTTCTCTCTGTCCAGTAACCTGTGGAAACACCAGAAGTTGCTGTCTATAGACCTGGATAAAGTGGTGCTACCCAACTTCAGACAGAACCGGCCACAAGTAAGGCCACTGTCCCCAGGAGAGAGCGGGGCGTGGGACATTCCTGGAGGTCAGTATCGCACTTGTTACTATGGAATAAACACTACAGCTTCTATGTGAAACAATGTTATATTCCATTAAACTACCTGCCATTTTTCTGCCCACTTAAGAGCAGATAGTTGACTTGACCTGCCATTTACAATTAAGAATGGCATTAAATAAGCAAATATCTGCTAAAATAGACTTCTGTGATGCTGAATATACCAGCTACAGATCACCAGGTACTTTTGTTGCACACGTAGTCAGAGACCATGTTGCTTTGGTATACTCAATACCACTTCAATATGTCTTTGTAATCCTCACAGGTATCATGCCCGGGCGGTACAACCAGGACGTGGGTCAGACCATCCCAGTCTTCGCATTCCTCGGAGCGATGGTGGTTCTGGCTTTCTTTGTTGTGCAAATTAACAAGGCCAAGAGCAAGCCAAAGAGAAGGAAACCTCGAGTGAAGCGTCCTCAGCTGATCCAACCATACCACCAACCAAAGACCCCTTCAGTCTGAGTGACTGTATCCTCACCTGCACCGGTCAGCTGATCCAGCCGTATCACCGGCCAAAGACCCCTTCAGTCTGAGCAGCTGCTTCCTCATCAACTGCACCACCAACCAGACTCCTTCAGTCTGAGCAGCTGCATCCTCATCAACTGCACCACCAACCAGACTCCTTCAGTCTGAGCAGCTGCATCCTCAACTGCACCGATCAGCTGATCCGGCCAAAGACCCCTTCAGTCTGAGCAGCTGCTTCATCATGAACTGGTCAGAGTGAGCGTCCAGCTGTGCACTGACCAGCAGCTTCACTTTGCTCCTTGGGTCCTGGCCAGGGACTGGAACATCCCAAAGACTCACAGCGGTCTAACGAGCGCACCGCGTAAATAATCCGATCTCCGTTACCGACCAAACTGAAACTTGGTAGAAATCTAATTTTTTTTTATATTTATTAAGAAAAGGTCTTTTTTTAAAGGGCCCAACTCTACCAAAAATGGACATTGGGTGGAGTGCAATATGTACAAGGACCTGTGCCCGGCACCAAATACACATGGGATATTTTAATGGCTTGTTTGCCCCAATCAGTGACTTTTATTTTTATAAATATCTGACATTTTTCTAATTTTTGGTCATAATTTCACCGTTATTGGTGGAGTCCGTTTTCAATAAATATGCATCATGTAATGAAGCAAAAATACATTTTCTTTGCCATTTTTATTCTGTTGGGTAACTTATTCCAACTAAAGAGATTGTTAAAGGGCCATTTTAGCAATAAAGCAGCTTAGGCACTAAAAAGTAAGTTGCATAGAGGGACGGGGGAGGGGGGCTAGAGGGACGGGGGAGGGGGGCTAGAGGGACGGGGGAGGGGGGCTAGGGGGAGGGGGGCTAGGGGGAGGGGGGCTAGAGGGACGGGGGAGGGGGGCTAGGGGGAGGGGGGCTAGAGGGACGGAGGAGGGGGGCTAGAGGGACGGAGGAGGGGGGCTAGAGGGACAGGGGAGGGAGACGAGGGGGGCTAGAGGGACGGGGGAGGGAGACGAGGGGGGCTAGAGGGACGGAGGAGGGAGATGAGGGGGGCTGGAGAGAGGGACGAGGGGGGCTGGAGAGAGGGACGAGGGGGGGGCTGGAGAGAGGGACGAGGGGGGGGCTGGAGAGAGGGACGAGGGGGGGGCTGGAGAGAGGGACGAGGGGGGGGCTGGAGAGAGGGACGAGGGGGGACAGAGAGAAAGGGGGGGATTGGGACACGGGGGGGGGACAGAGAGAAAGGGGGGGATTGGGACACGGGGGGGGGGACAGAGAGAAAGGGGGGGATTGGGACACGGGGAGGGACAGAGAGACGGGGGGATTGGGACACGGGGAGGGACAGAGAGACGGGGGGATTGGGACACAGGGGAGGGACAGAGACGGGGGGGATTGGGACACAGGGGAGGGACAGAGAGACGGGGGGGATTGGGACACAGGGGAGGGACAGACGGGGGGGATTGGGACACAGGGGAGGGACAGAGAGACGGGGGGGATTGGGACACAGGGGAGGGACAGAGAGACGGGGGGGATTGGGACACAGGGGAGGGACAGACGGGGGGGATTGGGACACAGGGGAGGGACAGAGAGACGGGGGGGATTGGGACACAGGGGAGGGACAGAGAGACGGGGGGGATTGGGACACAGGGGAGGGACAGAGAGACGGGGGGGACAGAGACGGGGGGGACAGAGACAGGGGGGACACGGGAGGGACAGGGACACGGGAGGGACAGGGACACGGGAGGGACAGGGACACGGGAGGGACAGGGACACGGGAGGGACAGGGGAGGGACAGGGGAGGGACAGGGACAGGGGAGGGACAGGGACAGGGGAGGGACAGGGACAGGGACACGGGGGGGGCAGAGACACGGGGGGGACAGGGACACGGGAGGGACAGGGACACGGGAGGGACAGGGGGATAGGGACACAGGGGAGGGAGAAGGGGGGAGCAGAGACACAAGGGAGGGCCAGGGACACGGGAGGGACAGGGGGATAGGGACACAGGGGAGGGAGAAGGGGGGAGCAGAGACACAGGGGAGGGACAGAGAGACAGGGGGATAGGGATACAGGGGAGGGAGAAGGGGGGGGAAGAGACACGGGAGGGACAGAGACAGGGGGAATAGGGACACGGGGGGGACAGGGACACGGGAGGGACAGAGACGGGGGACAGAGGGACACGGGGGGGGCAGAGACACGGGAGGGACAGAGAGACAAAGGGGATAGGGACACGGGGGGCAGAGACACGGGAGGGACAGAGAGACAAAGGGGATAGGGACACGGGAGGGACAGAGAGACATAGGGGATAGGGACACGGGGGCAGAGACACGGGAGGGACAGAGAGACAAAGGGGATAGGGACACGGGGGGGCAGAGACACCGGAGGGACAGAGAGACAAAGGGGATAGGGACACGGGGGGGCAGAGACACCGGAGGGACAGAGAGACAAAGGGGATAGGGACACGGGGGGGCAGAGACACGGGAGGGACAGAGAGACGGGGGGACAGAGGGACACGGGGGGGCAGAGACACAGGAGGGACAGAGAGACAAAGGGGATAGGGACACGGGAGGGACAGGGACACGGGAGGGACAGAGAGACGGGAGGGACAGAGAGACAAAGGGGATAGGGACACGGGGGGGCAGAGACACGGGAGGGACAGAGAGACAAAGGGGATAGGGACACGGGGGGGCAGAGACACGGGAGGGACAGAGAGACAAAGGGGATAGGGACACGGGGGGGCAGAGACACGGGAGGGACAGAGAGACAAGGGATAGGGACACGGGGGGGCAGAGACACGGGAGGGACAGAGAGACAAAGGGGATAGGGACACCGGGGGGCAGAGACACGGGAGGGACAGAGAGACAAAGGGGATAGGGACACGGGGGGCAGAGACACGGGAGGGACAGAGAGACGTGGGGGGGGCAGAGACACGGGAGGGACAGAGACAAAGGGGATAGGGACACGGGGGGGCAGAGACACGGGAGGGACAGAGAGACAGGGGGGATAGGGACACGGGGGGGCAGAGACAGGGGGGATAGGGACACAGGTGGGCAGAGACACAGGGGAGGGACAGAGAGACAGGGGGGATAGGGACACAGGGGAGGGAGAAGGTGGGGGCGGAGAGACACAGGAGGCACAGAGAGACAGGGGGGACAGAGGGACAGAGGGACACGGGGGGGCAGAGACACGGGAGGGACAGAGAGACAAAGGGGATAGAGACACGGGAGGGACAGAGAGACAGGGGGGATAGGGACACGGGGGGGACAGAGAGACAGGGGGGATAGGGACACAGGGGAGGGAGAAGGTGGGGGCGGAGAGACACGGGAGGGACAGAGAGACAGGGGGGACAGAGGGACATGGGGGGGCAGAGACACGGGAGGGACAGAGAGACAAAGGGGATAGGGACACGGGGGGGCAGAGACACGGGGGAGGCAGAGAGACAGGGGGAATAGGGACACGGGGGGGACAGAGAGACAGGGGGGACGGGGACAGAGGGACACGGGGGGGCAGAGACACGGGAGGGACAGAGAGACAAAGGGGATAGGGACACGGGGGGGCAGAGACACGGGAGGGACAGAGAGACAAAGGGGATAGGGACACGGGAGGGACAGAGAGACAAAGGGGATAGGGACACGGGGGGGCAGAGACACGGGAGGGACAGAGAGACAAAGGGGATAGGGACACGGGGGGGCAGAGACACGGGAGGGACAGAGAGACAAAGGGGATAGGGACACGGGAGGGACAGGGACACGGGGGGGCAGAGACACGGGAGGGACAGAGAGACAAAGGGGATAGGGACACGGGGGGGCAGAGACACTGGAGGGACAGAGAGACAAAGGGGATAGGGACACGGGAGGGCAGAGACACGGGAGGGACAGAGAGACAAAGGGGATAGGGACACGGGGGGGCAGAGACACGGGAGGGACAGAGAGACAGGGGGGATAGGGACACAGAGGAGGGAGAAGGGGGGAGCAGAGACACGGGAGGGACAGGGGGATAAGGATACAGGGGGGGGGAAGAGACACGGGAGGGACAGAGACAGGGGGAATAGGGACACGGGGGGGACAGAGACAGGGGGGACAGGGACACGGGAGGGACAGAGACAGGGGGGACAGAGGGACACGGGGGGCAGAGACACGGGAGGGACAGAGAGACAAAGGGGATAGGGACACGGGGGGGCAGAGACACGGGAGGGACAGAGAGACAAAGGGGATAGGGACACGGGTGGCAGAGACAGGGGGGACAGAGGGGCACGGGGGGGCAGAGACACGGGAGGGACAGAGAGACAAAGGGGATAGGGACACGGGAGGGACAGAGACAGGGGGGACAGAGGGACACGGGGGGGCAGAGACACGGGAGGGACAGAGAGACAAAGGGGATAGGGACACGGGGGGGCAGAGACACGGGAGGGACAGAGAGACAAAGGGGATAGGGACACGGGGGGGCAGAGACACGGGAGGGACAGAGAGACAAAGGGGATAGGGACACGGGGGGGCAGAGACACGGGAGGGACAGAGAGACAAAGGGGATAGGGACACGGGTGGGACAGAGAGACAGGGGGGATAGGGACACAGGGGGGCAGAGACACAGGGGAGGGACAGAGAGACAGGGGGGATGACACAGGGGAGGGAGAAGGTGGGGGCGGAGAGACACGGGAGGGACAGAGAGACAGGGGGGGACAGAGGGACACGGGGGGCAGAGACACGGGAGGGACAGAGAGACAAAGGGGATAGGGACACGGGGGGGCAGAGACACGGGAGGGACAGAGAGACGTGGGGGCGGAGAGACACGGGAGGGACAGAGAGACAGGGGGGACAGAGGGACACGGGGGGGGCAGAGACACGGGAGGGACAGAGAGACAAAGGGGATAGGGACACGGGAGGGACAGAGAGACAGGGGGGGATAGGGACACGGGGGGGCAGAGACACGGGAGGGACAGAGAGACAGGGGGGATAGGGACACAGGGGAGGGAGAAGGTGGGGGCGGAGAGACACGGGAGGGACAGAGAGACAGGGGGGACAGAGGGACACGGGGGGGCAGAGACACGGGAGGGACAGAGAGACAAAGGGGATAGGGACACGGGGGGGGCAGAGACACGGGGGAGGCAGAGAGACAGGGGGGATAGGGACACGGGGGGGCAGAGACACCGGGGAGGCAGAGAGACAGGGGGGATAGGGACACATGGGGGCAGAGACACGGGAGGGACAGAGAGACAGGGGCGATAGGGACACGGGGGCAGAGACACGGGAGGGACAGAGAGACAGGGGGGATAGGGACACAGGGGAGGGAGAAGGTGGGGGCGGAGAGACACGGGAGGGACAGAGAGACAGGGGGGACAGAGGGACATGGGGGGGCAGAGACACGTGAGGGACAGAGAGACACGGGGGGGCAGAGACACGGGAGGGACAGAGAGACAAAGGGGATAGGAACACGGGGGAGGCAGAGACACAGGAGGGACAAAGAGACAGGGTGGATAGGTACACGGGGGGGGCAGAGACACGGGAGGGACAGAGAGACAGGGGGGATAGGGACACAGGGGAGGGAGAAGGTGGGGGCGAAGAGACGCGGGAGGGACAGAGAGACGGGGGATAGGGACACAGGGAAGGAGAAGGGGGGGCGAAGAGACACTGGAGGGACGGAGAGAAAGGGGGATAGGGACACAGGGGAGGTAGAAGGGGGGGCGAAGAGACACAGGAGGGACAGAGAGACGGGGGGGATAGGGACACGGGGGGGGAGAGACACGGGAGGGACAGAGACACAGGGTGGATAGGGACACGGGGGGCAGAGAGACAGGGGGGATAGGGACACAGGGGAGGGAGAAGGTGGGGGCGGAGAGACACGGGGGATAGGGACACAGGGGAGGGAGAAGGGGGGCGAAGAGACACGGGAGAGACAGGGGGAATAGGGACACAGGGGAGGGAGAAGGGGGGCGAAGAGACACGGGAGGGACAGAGAGACAGGGGGGATAGGGACACAGGGGAGGGAGAAGGTGGGGGCGAAGAGACACGGGAGGGACAGAGAGACAGGGGGGATAGGGACACAGGGGAGGGAGAAGGGGGGGCGAAGAGACACTGGAGGGGCGGAGAGACAGGGGGATAGGGACACAGGGGAGGGAGAAGGGGGGGCGAAGAGACACAGGAGGGACAGAGACAGGGGGGATAGGGACACGGGGGGGACAGAGAGACAGGGTGGATAGGGACATGGGGGGGCAGAGACACGGGAGGGACAGAGAGACAGGGGGCATAGGGACACAGGGGAGGGAGAAGGTGGGGGCGGAGAGACACGGGAGGGACAGAGAGACAGGGGGGATAGGGACACAGGAGAGAGAGAAGGGG
>JAPZIH010000242.1:0-34211 GCA_027410445.1 Discoglossus pictus
CACATATGTGGTTAATGTTCGGGTTCTAACTGCCCCATGAGAATCTTTATATACCCTTATGGGAATGATGGGGTTAAATAGAGGCTTACATAAGATACTGGTTTAAATAGGCTTACATGAGGTTAAATAGGCTCAGTTACGGTTCAATAGGCCCAGTTAGGGTTATATAGGTACTGTTAGGGTTAAATGTGTACTGTTAGGATAAAATAGGCCAAGGGTTGAGTTAATGGGGTATAGTTACAGTTAATAGTGTAGTGCTTACACATTGTGTCATCAAGGTTCCTGGATGACCCTCATGGCACTTATAGTGTTATTACATGGGTTAATTAGTGTCTTATAGGGGTCTATATAGTTGAGGCACCCAGTACACTCAGTACAGTACACATTCTGTGAGAAACAGCAATTCAACACTTTTTTATTGCCCCGTTTTTTTTGATGAGCATGTCGCTAGTTTTATATATATTTATGATAATATAGGGCATTGAAAGGGGAAAGGAGGAGTAATAATGGGGGGTAAGAGGTGCACAAATCTCAGTCAGCCTAGAGCAGCATAACACCTAAACATACTCATGCATGGACATAAAAACATTTTAGATAAAATCAGAATATTCAAAGCTTTTAAAACAGAGGAATCTGTTCTTCATGTGATCCAGAGGACCAGAACTCCTTTACTTTCAATTCCACAGGACTAAAACCCCTTTACTTTCAGTTCTTCTTTCTTCAGAAACCTTTGGGAGGATTGTAATGTATTTCTTAGTGACAATTAGATTAAATACAATTTAGAGAAGTAAAATGAAAACATCTCAATCAATCCTAACTACCATATTTTTCTCGTCTGACTATGCTTCCACAAGTCTAACAGAGTCTTTCACACACTGCTGACTGGGCTCAACAAACAGCATCACCTGGTCCAAGATTGTCAAGTGATACATTTATCTTAGTATGTTGCTTCATACATTACTAAAGTTGTAGAAAAAGAGCAAAGAACTAACCAGTCAGAGGAAATACCACCCTTTTATAGCAGTTTTCATGATAAATGATCAAGTCTCTGTTCTGCAGGGGGGAGTACAGGCTTGGCCCATACAAGGCTGGTTCACTTGTGTAAGGTGTTTTATTGTTTTTTTACTGCAGTTTAAGACCATTGTGACATCACTACAATCTAGTGTTGTAGCAACATTGTGGGCTAACTACATCCACAAAGACACATATACTATTCAAAGCAAATAGTTTATCAATAAGCAAACTTATCAAACAAAGTATTTATTTTATACCTACATGTTTGTATTTTTCCCCTGACTGAGCCATAAAATAAATATTAATCATTAGAAAAAACATATCAATGTCATTGTAGAGCAAATCAACTTGTAAGGAAAGCCATGTTCATATGTAGGGATTCTGAGCAGTTAGCTTTTAAAGGACCAATGAAGTTTGGTAAAAACCTCACATGGTTGTAAAGAAACCAAGTAAAATTAGTAGGTTATATTAGATGACTCTGATTATGCAATCTATATACAGCTCGACTGCTAGTCTGTCTATAGATTGTGGAGATGGGCCATTACTTTTCAAATGAGTTCTATTGTTCTACTGAAGTGACAATCTTTTAACAGAATTACTTAGAGATCATATGTCATCCTGTTATTCCCCCACTCATCCACAAGTGTCTAATGCTGTTTAGAAAAAGGACAAAATATCTATCATCGTTAAAGGAAAATTGAATACAACAATGAAATTAAACACTGTGTTCATTATTTTAAACTTTATAAAAAATGTTTTTCCATTATCAAGTAATATCTTCAAAAGAAAATACTATACCTATTACACTTCAGTGGTCCTTTAAGTGCAAGTCACTTCAATACAAATTTCCATTAAAATGCAGGTTTGTCAACAGCATATATCAGATAATCAGATTATATATATTATTTATATATACATTTCATACATGGTATAGTATCCACCCTTTTATCAATTGTTACTTGCAATTAATCACTCAACATACATAATTATTGAATAAATAAAAAAATTACTGAAAAATCTAAAACACCCAAGAACTAAGATAACTAAATGAGAGCAGCGTGCCTCCTGTTATTATTTTACTCATCAGAGGATACTGCTCACTCCAACCTTACCACTCTTTTCAAGTTCCTTCATTTCCTTCTTTCCATAAGCCTGATTTTCTTTGGATGAGCCTTCTAAAAATAAGCCCCAACTACCCACTTTGAAGACCCCTCCCAACAAACTCCTGCCCCTTTCCAAATGAGACCAGGATCTCTACATTTTTCCACCCCCATTATTTGATCCCGCCAGAGGCCGAGCAACCGCTGGTGCAGACAGTGCAAGGCACCGAAGACCCTTGCCTCTGAGGGGCTGCCGTGGACCTCTTGCGGCCTCTTCGGACCTACAGCGGGTCCCCTGTGGCACCCATGGGTTTCCTGTTGCCCCTAAGGCCCTCCCATGGCCCCCACAGCCATCCCATTGCACCTGATTGGCCCTTGTGACCATTTGGCCCTCCCGTGGCACCCATGTATCCTCTGTGGCCCCTGCTCGACTGATATATTTATAAAATGGACAAATAATGTGGATTTAAGTATTGAGCCCAGGAACCTTTGTTAGGATAGGGTGCTACCAGGCATCCATAATATGATGCATAATGGTAAAGAAAAGGAAAGAAAATCAATTTGTAGTGGTGCACTCCTAAGAACCTAATATAGTCAATACTAGCCAATAAAACTTAGCTTTTAATAGTTATTGGAAAAAAAAACTACACACACAATGCTACAGCTGCCTAATAATGAATGTATTAATAATACCTCTACTGGCTAAACTGCATTAATCATAACAATAACCATATGATTGGATACAGTGATGAAGGGAAAATGGGCAAAAAGTGCTAAGTGCTGGTACTAATACTAAAGTGACTTAGGACCCAAAAGAGTCCTATTGGGCAAGCAAACTATAGTGATCAGTGTAAAGTGACTAAGTGTTACTTGGGGGTCTTCCCACAATAATGAGGTGCTAGAAGTGCTTAATATTGCACTATTAAGGATTTAGATGAAACTTGGGTCCATACACATGATTATTGTTTATATATATTAAAAGCCAACAATTGAGGAAGTCACAAGGCTAGTACTATTGCTGATATAAAGTCTGCTGCTCCATAAATGTATCCCTCTCTGATAAGTATTTCATAGATGGGTATTGACAATGTTGGATGCGGATAATCACGTTAAAACTATCCTAATGGAACTCAGCATTCCTGTGAGCTGCCTAGACACACTTTAATGACGTAATCTGCCAGCGACTAAGGAAGCGTGGGCATCGTAGCGTCAACCCAACGCACGTTTCCTGGATTTCATTAGGGCTTACCGCCTGCCCCTCCAATTAGTAAAATCTGATTCATGAAGGTTTAAAAATAGTCATTATTTAAAAGACAGGCATATATTGTACAGATCAATGGTGGACAATATAATGAAGGTAAAAGATAGAAAATATAATAGATTGGCATATATTAGTAACAATGGTATATTTAAAAGGGAAAGTAAATGTATATTAACTCCCTATAATGTATATAGTAATCCTAGAACATTTAGAATATACAAATGATCTGGAGAATTTTTTATGTTTCCAGTGATCACAATACATCACTATACAGAGGTTGTCTCTAATATATCAAATTATACATTATTGTTGGTTGGAACTATTACCTTAATGTAACTCCATAGTTATCTCTCGGTAGGAATATGTGCATTGTGATCGTTTGCCCCTTAGAAGTTATACAAGCAAGTGGAGTATGGAGTTCTTGACAGAAGGGACGGAGTTACAACTTCTGTAGAACTCCTAATAGACACAACTTCCCTTTAAAAGTCTGGAAAGCAGACATGGAAGGGGGGTGTGGCTGGCTAGGCTCTGGGCAGGCTGTGTGCTACCAGAGCAAGTCAGAAAGTGAGGCTGACAAAGGATCCTGTGTGGAGTGACAGTGTTCACCTGATTTACTGTGGCTGCGAGTCCTGAGACAACAGCAGGGTGTGTGCTGCTGGAAGAGACTGCTAATTAGACTCTGGCCTGAGTGGTGTGGAAGCTGAAGCCAGAAGCTGAGGCCTAGCTAGGAGCCAAGCCGTGTGGAGCCTGCAAAGGGCAGCTAGCCGAGAGAACAGTCAGCTGCCTGATATACTGCACAGATAACCAAGGTGAACTTCTGGAGAAGCAGCTTTGTGAGTGGGATCCTGCGGTTGGCTGGAGCTGCAAGGTAAAAGTCCTGCTGTATACCAGAGCCTGAGTGAGAGACTGCAAACACAGTAAGTTCTTACCAAAGGGGACCTCAGTCCTAAGTATACTGATGGGTGAGCCATACAAGTGCTGCTAGAGTTGACGGGAAGTTCTTTGGTTGCATATACCGGTGGGATATAGTGGACTGCTGTGACCTGCACTGCTTTAATAAGAGGACTATACCATAATATCAAAGCTTCTGGTCACTGGACCATTACCTTAAAGAGAACCCCCCCCCCCAGGGATAAAGACTGAGCATTACTTATGGGACTTTTTCCTTCTGTTCGTATCCTGGCCACAAGGTGGCCCTCTCACAAGTCTAAGGGACTATTTGTATCCTGGCCACAAGGTGGCACACTCAAAAGTCTAAGAGAATAATTGTATCTTGCCCACAAGGTGGAACTCTCACAAGTCTACGAGACTATTGTTATCCTGGCCACAAGGTGGCACTACCCCACCTCACAGAGACTGGTAAACTTATAATTTCTCCGGTGCAGAGAAGGGGTATAGTCAGGGTGTTCCTGCATGTTAGTAAGGATGTTAACGTAGATGCTTATTTTCATTTTTAAGCAGAGTTACTGCTACCCTTTGTTTTTGTTTAACAATAAACCTGTTTGCTGTACTACAAGAAAGTATCTGTTCCTCATTCAAGAAACCACCGCTATACACGGCCATCCTGGTCACAGCATGTAATTGAAATATTCCAACTATTGTACCCTAAATAGTCAATTTTATCCCCAAAATTACAGGGCATATGATGCCTATTCAATTATAATTATTATGATCATTATATGAAGATAGCAACAATGAGATGACATTTGTCTTCCTACCTTCACACTATACAAATCGTTTCCATATTTGGGAGGAACTTGGGTACTTATTTAATTCCTGCTATTGCTTAGTGATATACTTTATTGTCATTAAGATGACATCCAATGAAAAGAAATTTAGTAATCATGGTGTCTTCACAGGAAGATACCTAGGGCCTTATTAAATTAGCACTCTTAGTTCTCTCGGTCCTCGCAAAAGGCAGATTTTTGCTGGTTGCGAGGACCGAATCCCCAATACGTCCCTCGTAGCATGCTTTGCGAGATTACTCCGAAAAATGTCCAAGAATAAGCTCCGAGAGAGCTATGGAGTAACACGCAGCCTTAAATCTATGAGGTGAATATCACACCTTGGAAGAATCCCTACGGGCACAAAAAGTGCTAGCAAGTGATCCTAAAGCCTCTACGTGCTGCTTTGTTGCAGCCCGAGACAGCCGTGAGATGCTCCACCTGCTCCCTAAACACATCCCCGTGCTGCAGGGGTCCCTGTTGGGACCCCTGCAGCCCCCCCACATTAACCCCTTGCAGCGGGGGTCCCGATTGGCATAGATCAGGCTCCCGCTGCATTTAAAAGTTTTAAATTCCCCGCTGAGGCTCCTTAAAGGACCCGCGGCACACTATCAGCAAACCTGGCCGCGGCACCTAAAATTAACCCCCTCTCTGCTGGGGGTTCCCATTGGGACCCCCAAAGTGTCCCCACATTAACCCCTTGCTACAGGGGGTCCATAGAGACCCCCACAGCCCCCCACATTAACCCCTTGCAGCGGGGGTCCCCGATTGGCACTGATCATGACCCCGCTGCATTTACAATTTTAAATTTCCTGCTTTGCGTGTCCTTAAAGGACCGTAAAGATCCTTAAAGGACTCATGCTAAAAAATATTAACCCCAGGCAACTAAAATTAACCCCATAACTCATGGGGGTAAATACAGACCCTCATAAGCACTTAATTAACCCTGTCACTCATGGGGGTCAATACAGACCCCAAAAGCCTTAATTAACCCTATAACTCTTTGGGGTCAGTACAGATCCCCATAAGCCTCTATTTAACCCCATCAGTCCCAAAAAAGGTATATTATGACCCTTATAGGGCTGTTACAACCCTAACATTAACCACATAAGTGCAATGACGGTCCTCAAGGACCATCATGACACTAAGTACAAACACTACACTGCACTATACCCCCGAATAAACCATTAAATCTAAACTAACCCCCCTCTACACTAACTTTTTAACACTTATACTACCTACACTACCTACCTACCGCCTAATAACCCACCACCACTCTAATGACAGAAAATAAAAAACACTAAGTCACAAAAAATAGAAAATCTACATTACAGAAATAAAAAAAACCTAGGTCACAAAAAAAAAAAAATCTACATTACAGAAAATAAAAAAATACATTACAACCCCCCCTACATAAAAAAAAATTACACACCTCAAAAGGAAAGACATACACAATACTATACAATACATACAATACAAATAAAATAAAATACAATACCCCCTATCTATCTATCTAAAATACAATCTATTTAATATATAATAAATCCCATCTATCTAAATTACATCCCCCTATCTAATATACAACAAATCTAAACTACATACAGAAACCCTAATTCTAAGCTACAATAAAATAATTAAGACCACTTACCTTTGCAGATGCCCTTCAGATCATTAACCTGGGGGGGGGGGGGAAATCATTAGTGCAACACATTAACATAAAATAAATAAACATTATAAACATTCTAAATATTCTACTCACCTTTCCAGCATGTCCCCTTCCTTCTTCTTTTCTTCTCCGACGCGGCCCCTGTTAAACAAAACACATTACATTAATACAACATATAGACGCAAAATAAAGTAAAATAAACATAATATACATTCAACTTACCTCCCCGCGATGTCCCCGGCCTCCTTCTCTTCTGCCCCGGCTTGGCCCTGGAACAATCCACGCTCTAAAAAAAAAAACTACTGGAGGTCCACACTCGCAGACCTCCCCGACGCTATTGAGCCTCCTAGAGCCTTTTCCGGAAGGAAATAGGCAATGGTGCCTTCTGATTGGCTGAAAACGCTGTCTATCAAATTTCAGCCAATCAGAAGGCGTCAATGTGTGAGCCAATCAGGATATGATACACCCCAAAATCCCACTCTAATTGGCTAATGCACCTGTCAATCTTTATTTAAACAAATCTCGCAGATGCCTTCGGCCAATCACAATAGAATACACCCCCACAGAGTTATTGGCTAAAGGTTTTTGCGCCTTCTGATTGGCTGTTTTCAATGTCAATCAGTATTACAGCCAATGAGAAGGCACAGATGTCTTCAGTCAATCACCCCGTGGGGTTGTATCCCATTGTGATTGGCTGATGGCAATAAAGCCTTCTGACTAGTTTAAATAAAGATTGACATGTGCATTATCCAAAGTGGGATTCTGGGGTGTATCCCTTTCTGATTGGCTCACACATTGGCATCTTCTGATTGGCTGAATTTGATAGACAGCCTTCCAGAAAAAGCTCTAAGAGGCTCATCAGTGTCCGGGAGGTCTGCGCGTGTGGACCTCAGTTAGTGTTTTTTTTTTTAGTGCGTGGATTGTTCCTGGGCCTAGCTGGGGCAGAAGAGGAGGAGGGCGGGGACATCGCGGGGAGGTAAGTTGAATGTATATTATGTTTGTTTTACTTTATTTTGTGTCTATATGTTAAGAAAAGAAGAAGGATGGGGACATGCTGGAAAGGTGAGTAGAATATTTAGAATGTTTATAATGGTTATTTATTTTATGTTAATGTGTTGCAATAATTTTGTTCTTTTTTTTCCCTAGGTTGCTGGTCTGAAGGGACATCTGCAAAGGTAAGTGGTCTTAATTATTTAATTGTAGCTTAGAATTAGAGTTTCTGTATATAGTTAGGATTTATTGTATATTAGATACAGTACATAGGGGGATGTATTTTAGATAATTAGGATTTATTGTATATTGAATAGATTGTATGTTAGATAGATAGGGCATATTGTATTTTATTTTATTTGTATTGTATGTATTGTATTGTATTTATTGTATTTATTGTATTGTATTGTATTGTGTATGTCTTTCCTTTTCAAGTGTGTAAGTTTTTTTCTGTAATATTCCTTTTTTTATTTTTTGTGACTTAGGTTTTTTTATTTTCTGTCATTAGAGTCATGGGGGGTTATTAGGGGGTAGGTAGGTAGTATAGGTGTTAATAGGTTAGTGTAGGGGGGTAGTTTAGATTTAATGGCTTATTGGGGGGTATAGTGCAGTGTAGTGTTTGTACTTAGTGTCATAATGGTCCTTGAGGACTGTCATGGCCCTTATTTGGTAATGTTAGGGTTGTAACAGCCCCATAAGGGGCTGATGGTGTTACATAGAGGCTTATGGGGGTCTGTATTGACCCCCATGAGTGACAGGGTTAATTATGGGTTTATAGGGGTCTGTATTGACCCCCATGAGTTATGGGCTTAATTTTAATGGCATTGGGTTCATATTTTTAGTGCCAGTCCTTTCAGGACCTTTACGGTCCTTTAAGGACTCGCAAGGCTGGAAATTTGAAACAATCGATGCAAAAGGTTAATGTGGGGGGGGCTGCAGGGGTCCCTGTGGACCCCTGCAGCCAGAGCTTAATGCGGGGACACTTCGGCGATCCCGATGGGGACCCCCAGCATATAGGGGGGGTAATTTTAGGTGCCGGGGGTAGTTGGCGTACCCCCCACGGCAGGGCTTATGTGTGGAACTGCCGTGTAGGTTCCATTCAGGACCCCTGCAGCAATTGGAGAATTGTGGGAGCCTGCGAGATCATCTCGCAGGCTGTCACTCCTCACGTACATTTTTTGCGTGTTTATACGGGCAGCCCTGCTGCGTAGCTCACATGTTGCTCGCAGCAGGGCTAATGTAATAGCGTCGTAACTTTGAGAAATTTGCAGTACGTAGGATTTAAGTAGAAGTCTCTTATCTACGAGGCTGGAATTTAATAAGGCTGCTAGTTTCCACATTTGATAAAAACTTCAAAACTCCTCTAGAGTATGATATTCTATCATTTAATAAAAAAATGAAGAGGTATATTTGTTAGTGCCTATTTTATCCCTATGTTATAACAATACATCTTATTGATTCCCAACATAGAGATAAAGAATATCAGGTAACATAGAGTATGACAATTAAAAGTAAAAAATTATGATTTACTTTTCTTTACCATTATGTATCATATTATGTATCCCTGGTAGCACCCTATCCTAACAAAAGTTCCTGGGCTCAATACTTAGAGCCACCTTATTTGTCCATTTTATATTTATTGTGTGAACTTAGTTCTATCTAAAAGTGTTAAGCTCAGTATTTCTCTAGCAGTCTGAATAATGGATATACCTATGGGTTTCTTATCTCAGAACTGGAATCAAGAGAATTGGCTAAATGAAGCCAAAATCATTTTTAGTAAAATAAAAGGAACCCAGGAACAAGGAATGAACCAAACTTAAAAAAAACAGTTTATGGAACTGAATAAAATATATAAAAATCAACAGAGAATTTGGTGGGAGATAGCAAGTCTGGAAAACTATTTATCAAACAGTTTAGTACCCAGGGGTTTAAGAATGAACTTATTCACAACTATTCAAAACCTTTCTGAAGACTTTGTTAAAAAATGGGATTCTATTTTATTAAAATGCTCCAGTGAATTAATGACCTTGATTTTAGAATGGGAGCAAAAACAATGCCAAGAAATAGGTGCCCTCCTAAAGAAAGAGGTGGAAAAAATAAAATAGCACAATGTTGATCCCAATTTTCAGGAATTTGAAAATAAACTTCAAAGTGATATTGAAAATTTCAGAAAGATGCTTATGGATAGGAAACAACACAGATGTAAAAGAGATCTTAATGATTTCCAGATAGGAAATATTTGTAGTAGATTTAAAACATTTCATAAACCTAAGACACATGTAAAGAGTAATTTTACATCAGAATGGTCGAATATAGAACATACAGATACACAGAACCACACCAACGCCTTGAGAGACAACAGATACCAAAGGCCTTCTTTTTTAGACCAAAAAACAGGACCAGGAGAGGTAAAAAAAAGTTCCAACATGTAGAAACCCCTAAAGGGACCAAAGAGAACCTAGACTCAATGCAAATGTGTAATCTCTCTACCTATCCAATATCACAAGATCATATTTCAGTCTTACAAAACATTGTTCTCAATGTGGTAAGAGACTTAGAAAAACTCACTGATAAGAATATGACTACTTACAATTTAACACAAGAACAACGTAAGGCCCTTAGAGAATTACAACAAAATGAGGACATAATTATCCGTAACTCAGGTAAAGGAGGAAATATTGTTGTGATGAATAAAAATGATTATATCATAGAATGTGAAAGACTCCTTAAAGACAAAAAGAGTTACAAACAATTGGATAAAGATCCTACAGATAAATATATTGATAAGTTGAAATGCATATTACAAAAGGGTCTAGACACTAAAGTCATCAAAAAATCAGAGTCAGAGTTTCTTAGTTGTCTATGCCCAAAGATAGCCACATTTTATATAATTCCTAAAATACACAAAAACCAAAAGAAACCACATGATAGACCAATAGTGTCTGGCATAGGATACTTAACTGAAAACTCAAATAAATATATTGACACAATTCTATGTGAATTTGTATTCACATTAGCCTCCTATGTAAAAGACACTAAAGATGTGTTATTAAGGCTAAATGATATTCAAGTGAACAAGGATGCAATCTTGGTCTCATTAGATGTAGAGTCCCTATACACCAGTATAGAACATGTGAGAGGACTCTATGCAGTACATTATTTTTTGTCCAAAAGGGGAACTCACCTTCAAAATCATAATGAGTTAATTTTGGAACTCTTGGAATATGTCCTATCTCACAACTACTTTGTTTCCCTCAATAAATACTACCAGCAAGTATGTGGTACGGCCATGGGCACAGCCTGTGCCCCCACATATGCAAACTTATATTTAGGCTGGTGGGAGGAACAAAGGGTATTCATTGATGATATGGAAAAATATACTGTATATATTAATCTATGGGTACGTTTTATTGATGATATTTTACTGGTGTGGAATGGGACTCATGCAGAACTTGGTGAATTCATAGATTGACTAAATAATGAAATGGGGTTGTATTTCACATCGGATATTAATGACACTCACATCACTTTCATGGATTTGACAATAGATAAAACATCTGATGGAAAACTAACCTAAGAGATATGTTATTACATAGCCATCTGGAGAAGCAACACAAACCCTGTTGGCTTAATAAGACAAAAGGTTGCTTTAGATGCCTGTCGTGTAAGGCTTGTAAATATGTTAAAACCACGAAAACTTTTCCAGTTTATGAAGAACATAAGACATTTCCAATTAAACAACTGTTAACCTGCAAATCAGAAGGGGTGATATGTCTAATGCTTTGCAAATGTGGCATAAGGTACATAGGAAAAACCTATAGAGAATTTAGAAGAAGAGTCCTGGAACATGTGTACAGTATTAAAAGAGAATATGATACACCAGTAGCCAATCATGTCAATAACAAACAAAATGGAGATCTCAATGCCATATTATTCATAGCAATTGATAATATTCAAAAAACAATTACGAGTAAGGATAATGACAAAGAACTTTTGAAAAAAAGAGGCACGGTGGATATACACTTTAAAGACCAAGAAGCCCAATGGTTTAAATGAAGGTTTTACCTTCTCTCCCAATATGTAACCTCATATAATAGACTGGGGGATGGCTATGATACCAATTATCATTATTTTTTACTTTTTGTTTGCATACTCTATTTTACCCTGATATTCTTTATCTCTATGTTGGGAATCAATAAGATGTATTGTTATAACATAGGGATAAAATAAGCACTAACAAATATGACTCTTAAATTTTTTATTAAATGATAAAATCTTCAAAACTTCCCTAGAGTATGATATTTTATCAAATGTGGAAACAAGGTATCTTCCTGTAAAGACATCATGCTTACTGTCTTTTCATTGGATGTCATCTTAATTGCAATATAGTATATAATTAAGCAATAGCAGGAATGAAATATGTACCTCTTAAGTTCTTCCCAAATATGAAAAACATTTGTATAGTGTGAAGGTAGGAAGACAAATGTCATCTCATTGTTGCTGTCACATATTTAGTTGTGAGCCCACGAGCCGTTGCTCGTGAAGCGAGGGACGCAGTTCGCCGCAAATGCGGACCTTCACAAAGCGGGGGGGGGGGCGCATTTGCGGAGGTGTAGCCTCAAAGGCGCCTCACACGCGGTTAACACACACACACGCACAACTTAGAAAAAAAAACAACTGCGTCCCTTGAAAAAAAATAAGGCCGTGCTACGACCCATTCCGAACACGCAAAAAACGGCCGAAAACCGCGAACATGAAAACATCAGAAACACAACAAACTCATAAAAAGGTTACTTACAGCAAGGGGGGGCATCCAGCACCTCGAAAAGTTAATTTACACATCCATTTAAGTAAAAAAAAAAACGAGTTTAAACTGCTGAAAATCACCTAAGCGAGAGAAAAATTGCCAGCCGAACAAAACGAAAATGAGGCTACAGACGTAACAATACTACAGTGACTCGCAAAACTGAAACACATACTATGCGGCACGTACCACACTGATATTAACCACCATTTTGAAAACTATTACGCATAAAATGGCGGATGGAACGCAAATTGTAAGCTGGAATGCAAATAGCGCATGCTTATTGCATTCTAACGGTCTGATGCACCTCAAGGTTTATAAATACTGCCTACTTTCCAGAAAATTCTACATTTCTACTCAGGTGATGAACGGAGTGACTGAATAGTTAACCGCTGCTGTTACTTGAGAAGAGAATTATTTCCTAATTTCCTACTTTACACTGTTCAAATTACAACTGAAAGGTAAGCTATAATATATTACATTTTATTATCAAGACAGGACAAAAAAAAAAACCTGAACTTTGAAACTGTGATTTATGTACATGTGACATGCACATTTATGTGTATAGCCCCTACAACAAACTAATCTTAACCCAAACGAATTAAACAAGTATATTTAAATGACATGAAAATATGATTCATGTATAGTGACATGTCACACGCACATTTATGTGTATAGGCCCTACAAGAAACAAATTACATTAATTTACTGCAACTCATAGCAAAAAATATGACACTAATACATATGGAACCTAAAGCTGAATCTTTGCCCTTTTTTTCACTATTCAAACAGACTCTGCATCAACAGCGTCACTCAATAATTTGCACCTTGCACTGTGAACGAGAATCCCTTTTAAAGAACACAAAGAAAGAAGAAGAGGTAAAATAGAAAAATACATTACACGCTGAAAAAGACCATGCTTTGCTAAATCAAAAAGAAGAAATATACAATTAACCATTTAACTTTCTTTTTCAGACACTACAAGAAGACTGGCGGATTAAGATTGGCAGGAGGGGGCCCTCTGTCATTCGGACAAGAACAACACTTCAATCAAGGTATAGTATAAGAAGTAGAAAAAAAAAAGAAATATATATGAAATTGAATTGAATTGAAATGAATTAAAAGTACAAAAAATAAAAAAATACAAATTTAATAAAGACTAAAACAACACAGTTCAACAAACTTCACAAACACCTATACAATTAGCAAAGAAAGACAGTTTCAGAGGGGAAAAAAAGAGGTGGTCACAAAACAGGATAGCATCCAAAACATTAGCAACATACATAAAACAAAATTATTCCTCCTCTTTACTGCAAAATAAACTCCAACCATCACCCACAAGCCAAATGCAGCAACTAAAAAGTGGTGAACGCAAAAAAGCCTACCATGATATAGAAAAGGCAATTAACATTCATTTTTACTGTCAAACATCATTTAATGCTCATAAAGACTAATTAAGCAAATAAAGTATGCAAAATATGTTGAACACAAAACAGGATTGTACCAAAAATCACACAAACAGATAGAAAAGTTAAATAATACTCTTCTTTATTGTTTAAGAACCTATAAGCCTTACAAATAAGCCTAAATAAGCATACCAAAAGTGGTGGACACAAAACAGGATAATGCTAAAAACATTGTGATCAGATCCAAAATAGTAAAAACATTAATAATTACAGGGAAAAAAAGGATAACTGTATTATACAAATACAATTAAAGTATTTTAAAAGGTTCCACAAAAAACAGCATAGCAGTAAAATTCACCATAACAGATACAATAGAACAAAACAATAACATTTGATATTCAGTACAAATACATTAAAATAAAATAACATTTTACTTTTTATTTTACAACAGACACTGCGTGAAGAGCATTGGACGAAGATTTTCAACAGAGGACCAACAAAGATTTTGCTTGAAATCACACTTCAACCAAGGTACAGTATAACAAGTAAAAAAAGAGAAAACTAAATAAACATGTTTGCTCTGAATCCATGTTAACAGAAAAAAAAAAAGAATAACAACCACTAACTATAACTTTTAACAAAATATAACTGACACATTTCTCATTTACCTCTTATTTGTCTTTTATGGACAATAATGTTTAACAGTAAATCCAAACTTCAATCTAGCCCAAAAAAAAAAAAAAAAACAGCATAGTCCACAAATGTCTCAAAAAACAGACTAAATAAAATTTGTCATTCAAAATTATCAGTCCTAATGTACAATATTAAGCATAAAACCTAAACACACATAAAATACAATAGTACAACAAATAGTACTAACACCCAAAAAACAACAATAGAAACATTTTCAGACCCCCAACATATAAGCCTTTAAATAAAATATAAAAATACTATTATAACAATCCCCTGTACGATAAATTACAAAGACTAATTTCTGCCCTCTACTATCCCTATAAGCCAAAAGTACAACAAAAAATAAATTAACAAACCAAAAAACTACACCTACTACATCTAGAAGAAGCTATAGTGTAATTACCTTGCGTTTGCTATGCATGTAAGGCAAAAATTACAACCTACGACAGAAAGTAAAAGCACAAAAATAAACGTATTTAACAATACAAAGAAAGTACCGCTACAATGTACTATAATCACACAGAAACAAACTGTTGATAAGAACATTTTTTAAAAACAAACTTAACATCTCAAAATAAACTAATGATACATTATTATTTTTTTACAGATTAACATGGCTGATAACGAGAGCAAACAAGAAAAGATAAGATGGCAAGCTAGAGCAGAAGGAAATTCGACGAGAAAAAGAACGCAAAAGAAATGCAAGCAAAAGACTATCACCTTCTAAAATTAAAGATACAGCAAAAAAAGCTACTAACCAAACAAAGCATTTATAACCTGTTCCTGAAACATCAGATGACATTTTACCTGAAAAATCCAAATATATACCAAAAAAAGCCACCAAAAAAACAAAGCATTTAGAACCTTTTCCTGAAACATCCCATGACATTTTACCTAAACCAATAAAAGATATACCAAAAAAAGCCACCAAAAAACAAAGCATTTAGAACCTGTTCCTGAAACATCACATGACATTTCACCTGATGAATTTGAAAATGAAACTAATATATGCTTTGCAAATTGTCCTTTACTAAAGTCTTTAGCAGTAGAGGTTCATAATTGTGGGGACATGAATACTCAATGTCAGTTTTGTGAGGCTTATCATTTTAAACGGGAGAGACCCAGAGATGGACAATTTATTAGTTGCTGTCAAAAAGGCAAGTTCAAACTTCCAGAAAGGAAAGAATTTCCTATCTATTTACAAAATATTATGACTGAACCTACTTTTCCAAACAACAAACATTTTAAGACAAACATAAGATCCTACAATAGTGCCATATCCTTTGCATCTATGGGGGCAACATTAGCTGCTAATGTACCAGGACATGGTCCTTACTGTTTTAAAGTCCAAGGCCAAATTTACCATCGTACTTCCCATTTACATCCAGAGAAAGGAGAGCAAAGAAAATTTGCTCAACTATATGTCCTATATAGAGATGTCACGGACAGTTCGCCCGCAGACTATTCACGGCGATTTTGGCTCTTTCGCACTCGAATCGGACAGCGGACACATGCGCTTTTCGGTCCGCCCCCCTATTCTTTATCATTGAGGAAACTTTGACCCTGCACCTCACAGTCAGCAGACACATTCCAGCCAATCAGCAGCATACACTCCCTTCCAGAGCCTTCCATCTGAAGGACAGCATACATTTTAGAATCATTCTGTAGCTGCATTCGTTGTGAGAGGACAGATAGTGTAGCTGCTGGAGATTTAATAGGGAAATAGATAGCCAGGCTGTGTATTTAGCTTCCACTACAGACCTGAAGGACTCATCTGATATCTGCTGCAAGGACAGCAACCCAAAAAGCCCTTTTTAGGGCTAGAACATCATTTTTTTTTCTTCTATGTAATCTAATTGCATATGCCTGCCTGCCAGTGTGTGTGTGTGTGACAGGCTAACACCTAACAGCTTATATTGTGCTTATTTTCACTACTCATACCTGGCGGTGTACCATACATTGAAAACAACCATTTTTTCCTGTAATCTAATTTCAGTTGCCTGACTGTGTCAGGCTCACAGCTAATATTCTTTTTTGACTGTAATAGATTGAATAGCAATTGCCTGCCTACAGGCGTGTGTGTGAAGCCTATTGCATCTACTCTGCCAACTTTTGCCAGTGCACAGTGATAAGTCATATCTGGTGCAACCGTAGTTTACAGTGACATAAAACAACACTTTTTTTACTGTAATCGATTGAATATCAGTTGCCTGCCTACAGGCGTGTGTGTGAGGCCGACAGCGTCTACTCTGCCAAGTTTTGTCAGTGCACAGTGACACTCATATGTGGTGCAACCTAGTGTACAGTGAAATAAAATAACCCTTTTTTTACTTTAATGGATTACACAGGCGTATGTGTGAGGCATACAGCGCCTACTCTGCCAACTTTTGCCAGTGCACAGTGACACTCATATCTGGTGTCACAGTAGCTTGCACGCATAGTACCACTAATCGGAAAAAAAATGACAGGTAGAAGCAGGCCACCCCGCAGGGGCCGTCGTGGTGCTGTGATTCCCTTTGGCCCTAGAATAATGCCCAGTTTTCAGAGGCAACGTACAACGAACTTGGACAGTTCTGAGGACATGATTGACTGGCTAACACGGGACACCCAATCTTCTACAGCTTCCGCTCGGAACCAAGATGCACCATCCTCCTCCAGCTTAGCTTTAGGCACCTCTCCAGTTAACACTCGCCCGCCGGCCGCCACCACCAACACTAGCACCACAGCCGCTTCACTTGATCCGTAAGCAGAGTTATTTACACATCCGTTGCAAGAAATGAGTGATGCGCAAACATTAGTGCTAGAGGATGTAGATAACAGGGATATGTCCCAGTCTGGCAGCTATACACACATGGACGTACGATCTGATGATGATGATGATGTTGTACCCGGTGCTGCTTCTTTTGAGTTGTCAGATACAAGTGAAGCGGTTGATGATGACGATGCGTCCGTGAATGTCACGTGGGTGCCCGCTATAAGAGAAGATGAACAGGAGGAAAATTCAGATGGGGAGACAGAGAGGAGGAGGAGACGAGTTGGAAGCAGGGGGAGGTCATCGCAAGTAGCTAGTGGCACAATCAGGCAGCATGCATCGGCACCCGGGGTCAGCCAGACAGCACGCCAGTCAACGCATGCTGTTGCCACCACCAGAATGCCGTCATTGCAGAGCTCAGCAGTGTGGCAATTTTTTGGTGTGTCTGCCTGTGACAACAGCGATGCCATTTGCAAACTGTGTGAAAAGAAACGGAGTCGTGGGAAGTCCAACACCCACCTAGGTACAACTTCTTTGCGAAGGCACATGATGTCACATCACAAACGCCTATGGGATCAACACATGAGTACAAGCAGCACACAAAGTCAAAGCCGCCATCCTCCTCCTGCTCCAGCATCTTCAGCCACGTCAACCACTGCTGCCCTGCTTGCCCCCTCTCAACCATCCGCCACTCTGTGTCTCGCCCTGAGCAGTCCCTGCTCATCTGCCCACAGTCAGGTATCTGTCAAGGACATGTTTGAGCGTAAGAAGCCAATGTCACAAAGTCACCCCCTTGCCCGGCAACTGACAGCTGGCTTGTCTGAACTCTTAGCACTCCAGCTTTTACCATACAAGCTGGTGGAGTCTGAGGCATTCAAAAAATTTGTAGCTATTGGGACACCGCAGTGGAAGGTATCCGGCCGAAATTTATTTGCACAAAAGGCAATCCCCAACCTGTACTCGATTGTGCAAAAGGAAGTAATGGCATCTCTGGTACACAGTGTTGGGGCAAGGGTCCATCTGACCACGGATACCTGTTCTGCAAAGCATGGTCAGGTCAGGTATATCAACTACACTGCGCATTGGGTAAACCTGGTGACGGCTGGCAAGCATGGAATACGTGGCTCTGCAGAGGAGTTGGTGACACTCCCACAACTTGCAGGCAGGCCTGCTGCCACCTCCTCTACTCCTCCTACTCCATCCTCTTCCATAACCTCCTTGGCTGAGTCCTCTTCTGCTGCTGCTATGTCTTGCTCCACATCAACGGCACCCCCCTAGCTCCACAGGTACTATTCCACATCCAGGATACGGCAGTGTCACGCCGTCTT
Source organism: Discoglossus pictus (assembly GCA_027410445.1). Taxonomy (NCBI): domain Eukaryota; kingdom Metazoa; phylum Chordata; class Amphibia; order Anura; family Alytidae; genus Discoglossus; species Discoglossus pictus. Next base: position 18,739 of record JAPZIH010000242.1, read on the forward strand.
GGGGTTGACTTCCCTGAAAGCAAAGAGTCACACCGGACCAGCACTCCTGCCCGCCCTGAACGCACAGGTGGACCAGTGGCTGAGTCCGCACCAACTGGAGATCGGCAAAGTGGTTTGTGACAAGGGAAGAAATTTGTTGGCGGCATTGAATTTGGGCAAGTTGACACATGTGCCGTGCATGGCACATGTGTGTAATCTGATTGTACAATGCTTTGTGCATAAGCACCAAGGCTTACAGGACGTCCTGTAGCAGGCCAGGAAGGTGTGTGGCCATTTCAGGCGTTCCCATGGTGCACTTTACAGATATCCAGTGGCGAAACAACATGCCAGTGAGGCGCTTGATTTTAGACAGCCCGACACGTTGGAATTCAACACTCCTAATGGTCGACCGCCTGCTCCAACAAGAAAAGGCTGTTAACGAGTATTTGTATGACCGGGGTGCTAGGACAGCCTCTGAGGAGCTGGGGATATTTTTGTTACGTTACTGGACGCTCATGTGCAATGCCTGTAGGCTTATGCGTCCTTTTGAGGAGGTGACAAACCTGGTCAGTTGCACCGAGGGCACCATCAGCGACATCATAGCATTTGTTTTCTTCCTGGAGCGTGCCCTTCGAAGAGTGCTGGATCAGGCCGTAGATGAGCGTGAAGAGTTGTGCAGAAAGTGCCTGAAATATTACCGAATTACTACAAGTCGGAAAGGATGCAGCACTTCCAAAATAAATTAAAAAGTATGCTTTACACAGCGTTTAAGGGTGATGTCACAGCACAACGGCAATCTAACAGTGGAAGAGGTGTACATAATCCTCCTCCTCATCCCACGACAACGCCGGCAAGGAGTGGACGCTTTACAGACGTGTTGTTGATGGAGGACATGCAGAGCTGTTTAAGTCCTATGCATCGCCACAGCCCTTCGGGGTCCACCCTCAGAAAATGACTCGACCTTCACGTATCAGACTACCTCGCCTTAACTGCAGATATCAACACTATAATACATTGTTTTGTGTTCATTCCTATCTGACATCTAGCCTTGGACCTGGATGATTCTCTTAATTGCAATTGCGATCATTTGCTAGACGTGATCTATTCTTTGGTTCTTGATCTTGATTGTTCTTGGCTCCTAATACTATTTTGTTTCCGTCAACAGTCTGTAACTGCATATGCTGCAGTGGGCACACCCATACATATTGTTTGATTACTGTTGTTGTGCCCACTGTTTGTGACAGTGCTTTGTCAGCTTCATGGATTTAATGAGGCATGACTGATCCATCTAACCCTTGTTAATTCCATAGTGTTGACATGTCAGTGTCCTTGTTGGTCATCACGTACATGTGAAGTGTGTGGCATGTTGGTGAATGTGATATTCATCTGACATGGAGGCTGGATCCTGCTGGGGCACCAGGCTCAGAAGGTCCTTGGCCACCCTCTTCCTCTGGTTGTACTTCACAGTCACTCTGGGACCACCACTTGATGCTGCAGCTTGACTATCCTCCTTGGCCATCCTCCTCCTCACCTTGGACCTGATGTCATGAAACCCATGCTTCACAGACCTCACATCCCTTTCCGCTGTTCCCACTGCTGTTACTGTGGCTGCTACCTCCTTCCATGCCTGGTCCCTAGACCCAGGTCCATCTTCCGTCCCCCTGCAAAGATAATGGGGCATCCACAGATCGTTTGTGTAGTTATAGGCCCTGTCCTTGCCTTTAGCCTCTTGCCCTCCCGACTGTGGATGGGGATCATTTGCTCCCTCATCTGTCCCAGAGGCCTGTCCTTCACCCAAACTACTATCCCCCCCAGGGATCAGGCCACTCCCCCTCTTTCCCTGTACTGGATGTGCCTATCTCTACGGGCAGCCTGCCACCACCCACCTCCTCTACTCCACTCTCCTCCTCTCCTTCACTCTCCATCTCTCTTCCACTCTCTACCTCCTCCAAGTATCTCCTCTCCTCCACTTTCCTCCACTCTCCTCCTCCTCCTTTCCTCCACCACTCCTGACCTCCTACTCCCCCTCTCCTCCACCACTCCTCACCTTCTCCTCCCCACTTCCCAGGGCCACCTCTATCTCCTCTCTCTCTTCCTCACCTCTCCTCTTCTCCTCCTCCCCACCACTCCACTCCTTTCCCCTCCTCTCTCCTCCCTCCATTTAAATCCCAAAACGGATATAATGATAAATAAAAATAAGTGTTACTGTATATATATGATGGGAAAAAAACTGTGTTTTATGTGTATTTATTTGGGGATGGGGTGGGGGGTTATGGGACGGTGGTGTGTGTATGGAGTGACCTAGCTCTACATGTATCTATGTGTGTTATTTAATATATGTGTATTTGTATTATGTGTAATGTGTAATCTGTAATATGTGTAATCAAAGTGTAAGTGTAAATCATAATTAGAATAATATAAAATAATAAAACTGGAAGATACTGCTCTCAAAAATCGCCTACTCTCTCTCTATAACTGCTCAAACCACAAACTCCAGGACCTGCATGCTTCTTCTGAAGAATCTATAACACAGTCAATGCATGGGCGGTGGAACACAACTTTATAATCTCTCTTTGTCAATCATCTTCGGTTAACCCACTTTCTATTGGCTGAGAAGCCTGCGTCGCACTCCGTAATAACGGGAGTGGATTGTAATTGCGAACTGCATCTAGTCCAGCCGACTGAAAGTTTGCGGGCGTGGGATGGGTTATCGGTTTTGAGGCTTCGGCCCATGACTTGCGGCCTTGTTCAATTAAATAGCTTGATAATTGTAGCCGAGTTCAAGCCTGCAGCAAGCACGCAGACATACAGTCTGTATACCGCGAGTTGAGGCCTTGCAATTGAATGCGGCTTTTACAGCCCTATTAAATTAGCTCAATGTGTAAAACCATAGCCCATAACATAGCCCGCAAGACATACAGCTATTAAATTAGACCGCGTAAAGCAACCCACCAATGACTTGTGGGCTAAGGGTGAGAAAAGGCTATGGTATGTGGAAATTTGAACTTTGCTGCCGCAAATCCTTTGATCTGTCAAGCCTGTAACAGTTATGTTTCCAATCATGCTATTAAATTGTAACAAATTCACTGACGTTCAAGCCCGTAACCCGCAAATGGAGCATGGAAGCCAACGGGTACTAAAGAGGACCCTCTAGGGGGGTAAAGACAATCCGTAGCACTGTAAATGCAAATATTTACACACTACTGGAATTATATTAAATGGGAAAGTGATGTTAGGTATTGAAATACATAGCACAACATTCTGAAGCTCGCAAATTGGCAATATGAAATGATTTGTTTTATGTTTAAATTCCATGTTATATCGATCTCAGCAATCAATGTGTTAATACATACAATGGAACTCGCATGGACTAGAATATCATATTTACGGCTTTATCAATATTGCATTATATCTAGAATGTGGGTCCGATCGTAACTCTTAATTGAACCCCGTGATACTTTGAAATCCAATCTCCATTTTTCAGTGATGTAGTGATGATGATCTTTGTTTACATTGGCTCAATCTAAACCCGTAACTACGAGTTTGACTAATTGATCATGTTAAAGGCCGTGCATACAACCATTCGAAAAATGGTTTACGGGTTTGCTTCTCAAGCCCATAACTCGCGGCCTGTTCTAATTTAATAGCTATGTAACGCAGCTGAATTTCAAGCCCGCAGGGCTTCTAATTTAATATGGCTGCTAGTCTGCAACTTATATTTAATCTGTAAATATTTACATATTTTTGGTTAAAGTCAAATGATGACAGTATTAACAGCTTGTAGTGCACTCTTTAAAAGAGGTTGTTACGTGGTTACATTTCTGTGATACAAAAAGATCCAGGGAATAAAAGTAGAAGGCACTGTATGGGTATGCAGTGTAGTATGAAAAGTCCAAATAGGAATTATGGTTCAGATATGTAATTTCAGACTGTCAAAGCTGAGCATTTCTTACCTTCTGTTATTATGTTAATTTTTCATTTTTTTGTGTCTAGCTAAAAGACATCAAAGTAATTAATGCAGGACAACTATGTTTTACATTTTATTGTAGTTCCCCTGTAAAATTGACAGTAATTAATGCAGGTCAACTATGTTTTACATTCCATTGTATTTCCCCTGTGAAATAAACACAAAAACATTGCCCAGACAGAGCTTTGACATTGCATTTCAGTACACACAAATATGATAAGGGATGCTCATTGGATTCCAGCTATTAAAGCCTTGTCACTGGCCTTGTCAAACCCTCTCCATTTTATACCCTTATCTCTAAAAGTCATGCAGGATAAATACTGCACTCAGAGCACAAATCACTTTCACTAAGGTCTCAAGTAATTCAGAGTCCATCACTTTAGCAACAATAACAAACAAAAGTGTTTGTGTCTGGCCGTGTAGCCTTTTAATAGGGTTGCAAGTGTTAAATATTAAAGTCACCATTTGTTAAAAGCTTTTGTGCTTAGAAATTGGATATTATGAAAAAGCCTGGAATTGTTTTTGAGAGAAAGTGTCAATAAAGTATTTCCATTTTTTTCATTCTGGTTTAGACCCAAAAATAAAATTAAAAGATACAGGAAAAGTATATCGCAAACAATATAAATTCTATATTTATTTTATCAGTTACATACAAAGACTCTATGGTGTAATCTGTACATATTCTTTGTAAAACAGCCAAATTCAAAAGCAAATTTAGCAGAAGTGTCCAGGAATGAGCTTTTTGTTCCTGTGATATATTTATGTCTTTATAGTTTGTTTTTGGCCCTGATGTCTTGTATTTACAGCCTTGCAAGCGTGGGTAGAAAAGACAAGTCTTCAAACAGTAATAAATAAAATATTGTTCTACAATGATAGTCCAAAACTGGGCCAGCTGAAAGAAATAGAAAATATTCAAGTTAGGAAAAAATAAAATAACAAATAACAAAATTAGAAGCAAAAAATAAATAAAAGGAGAAGTTGAAGAATGGATGGAAATGTGTAAATAGAAAGTAAACTAGGAAAGAAAATAAGGTAATCCATAAAGGTGTCCTAATGGATGACCAAGGAGATTAAGATTAAGGCCGTTGTATTAAGTGGTTGTACTCGAGACATGTCCACTCAGGAAGTAAATAAGTGAGTGTCGGTGACGTGGGTGAGGATATAGAGACAGCTGATATTTCATGTATGATATTTGGTGGATGATTCCCTATAAGAATGAAGAAGACTGGGCTTCAATAGGGTACAGTGACCCTAAAACTCCCCAGACCTTCAGTCCATATGTTAATAATCAAATTAAAGAAACAATACTTATATGCATATGAAGGCAGAGAATATATAAGAGATATCTAACAGGGGTTTAGGTAGATTCCCTCATATACATTATGGTATAATATACTAGATTGTAGACATTATTGTAAGAGATTCTGTTTTGTTGTACGAGATGTTCACCAAATTGCATAGCATTTCTTTAAGGATACATATAAGTTTCCTGGGTTTCAAATGTTTGGTAAGAAACAGGCAAACTTTAACATTTTAAAGTGCATGAAAAAAGTGAATAATTCCTGAGATAGTGTTTGTGCTGTATTATTATGGAAATGAGAGCCTACTGAAAATGAATGAACTGTTTTGAAACAGTTGTTATTTCCAAGGTAACTGCTCCACCATAAAAATAATCACCAGAGTTCATTCTTGAATACCATTTTGGTTGGTTTATGTGCTTGTTTCTGCGGTGCAAAAACAAAATGTGACAATGTTATCATGCAGTTGGATTACCCACAAATTAGCATATGGACCCACACATTAGCATATTGGAGCTGCACAAACAAATATGGACATCTCAGGAATGATTTATTGTAGAGAACATAGCTAGTATAATGGCTGTTTTAAAATGCTCTTGAAGATGAAACCAACTTGTTGTTGGCATTTATGGACTATATGACCTGTAAAGTGGATCTGAAACTTTTTTATATCTTGGGTCTCTACTTATCTTCTGAGTTTCTTAAATTACTTTAAAATGATTTTAATGTAGATAAAATGGGCAGTAAATGGACAGACCATGTTTTCTATTGTTGCTAGCTCAGCAGAGTTCTCCCCTCTCTCTATAACTGCTTTTTATTGAACTTTTTTAGAGTATGCATACAATTTTTTCAATGCAAAGATCTTTCTCCTGCCCAGCATCATATCATCAGAAATTATCAAATCTTCTAGTAAAAACTGATCTGTCTTGCACAAATGTAATGATTTAAGTTTTCATAATAGACACGTGTGGAAGTTTATTCAGGAAAAAGTACAGTTCATGACAGAAAGATTTTACGAACACTTTAAACACAAGTTGTTATTTTATGGCTGCAAGACCCTTGTACATTAGGAGATGTAAGCTGCTAAAGGACATTAAAAATGAACATAATGACCACAGTTTAGAATTGTAGTTGTAGCTTGATTGGCATTTAAATGACTCTTGAGATTTTGACCCAGTCATGTGTCAGTAACAGAAATAGTACAGGTTTATCTCGCTTAACACTATCCCTTTTAGCTCTGATTCGCTAAGGCGCTCTTTTTTGTTATAATTCCTTGCTTTGCGATAAACCCCGCTATAATGTTTTTTTGGGCTGCGGATCCTCACTGAACGTAATAATGATACTTTTTCCTTAGGGGGGCCCCATTTAATGCTCAGAACAGCATCACAGCATTAACAGAGCCTGTGGAGTAGAGAGAGACAGAGAGAGAGAGAGAGAGAGAGAGCAAAGTGACATTCTGAAGAGAGAAGGAGCCACAAGAGACCCCCAATTCCTACTTCCCAACATTCAGAGAGCAGGTACAGCATATTTTCCTTGCTCCATTGTTTCTTATAATGTGGTTGTTAATATGATTAAAATAAACTTTATTACACAATTAACAGTTGTTTCTTTTATCTTCTTTGTACTATGGTTTTCTTGTTTTTACATGATTTTGCTAGATATAAAAATAGACAGCACTGGGTTCATTCCTTTTAATAACTATTAAGTTGTGTTCTTCAGACAATGATGGATCATGGAAGGCCAGGGCAAATTGAGGCACCAAAGCATCCCTCTCAATGTCAAGATGCAGGTGATGGACCACTTGGAGAAAGTGCTAACTAGACATTGGAAAGTATTTAAAGTTGCCAACCTTCTCAGTACTCACCATCCTAAAGAACAAGAAAAGGTAAATTCTTCAACAACCGCCAGCACTCGCTCCAGATGCTATGGCCTGGAGGAGATGGAGAAGTGGCTGCCAATCTGGATTGCAGATGAGATAGAGCACAACATGCCTCTAAGCCACGCCATCTCATGGAAAAGGCCAGACGCATATGTGGCCATATCCACAGGCAAAATCTATATGTGAAGGAAAGCTTCAACTGGTTCAAGAAGATGTACAACCTCTACAAAATCAAGTTAATGTGTGAAGTGGCAATTGCTCACACCAATGCTACCGCAGCCTTTCCAGGGACTTTGAAGGACATTATGGAAAGAGGCAATAATCCACCAGAACTGTCTTCAACGTTGATGAGAAAGGACTGTTCTGGAAGGGAATGCCAAGCCACACATTAATATCCCGTGATCAGAAACAAGCAGCCAATGTTCGGCTAACTCTTCTTCTGGGTGAGAATGCCAGTGTCGACTTCAAAATCAAGCCACTGCGGGTGTACCACTCAAAAACTCCTAGAGCCATGAAGGGCATTCCTAGATCCACTTTGCCAGTCACTTGGAATTTCAACCATAAAGCTTGAATTACAAAATCTTCAAGTACTGGTTCATAGAGCTTTCTGTCCATCGGATCTTCACATCCAAAGGACTTGAGACCAAATCGCTCTTGTTAATGGACAATGCTCCAAACCACCCAGAAAGGTTGGCTGAGCTCGATTGCTGCATCCCAGTGGAAGTATTGTTCCTGCACCCAATACTACTTCACTCACGTAGCCAATGGATTAGGGGGTCATTGCAATCTTCAAAGCCTATTATCTTTGCCGCACATTTAGACAGCTCATTGACCAAACAAACAGCAAGGACAAACAATCTATGATGGATTTCTGGAAACCTCATCATGCAGGTCATCACTAACATTGATTTTTCCTCGAAGGAGGTATTAGAGCAACATCGCAAAACTGTTTGGAGGAAGATATGGCCAGAGCTGTGTGCACATGTGCAACAGTCCATCATAGTGGAGATAGTAGACCTAGCGAATACGGCTGGACTCGGAGATGCAGACGCCCATGACATTGAGTACTTGGTGTAAGCTTCAGGGGAGGGCCTGACCAATGAGGATCTCCAACCGCTGGCAGAACAGAGCATCAAAGAAGCCCAGGAAAGTGGTGACTATGTAACAGATGAAGCAAAATAACTTTAAACCTAGTTCCTTAGCAAGACTTTGCATTCCATCCATTACATTACGGATGATTATGTGGCAAATGATCCAGATGCTGTGAGGAGCAGAAATGTGAGATGCAGGGTTATTGGGGCAATTTGTTGCTACCAGAATCTAATGGATGGTTGCAGAAAAAAAGTTTATTTTGCTGTGCTTTTACTTTAAATTTTATTTTGAAAACGTTTTTTTTTTTCTGTAGTTGTTTTGCTTGCAGTTTCTTCACAGTTAATATAAAGTAAACATTTTTAGAAAATTAAGTTAGTTTTGTGTCTTTTTTTCCATGCGCGCCCCTATAATTATCTACCTTGTGTTAAAATGTCCCCATTTTAAACTGGGTATTCCTGTATTTGCCAGTTCCATACTTCTGTTCTTCATAGACATGGAGCAGAAAACCTAGTTCTATAACTTTTACATAGATAGCTAATATTTTCTTTGTGCTCTTATAGGATAAAAAGTAAGATTGCTGCACTTCAGATCACTCATTAGTCAAAGAAAAAAGCAGTTTAAGTATTATAAAATATTCTTTTAAATGTATGATATAAGATTTAGGACTTTACTGTCCTTTGAATATGAAATAAACATAACACAAAACAACTTACATTTCAGTTCTAACTTGATAAAGTTGGTGTTTCGTCTATTTGCCAGAAATACTCCATCAGGAGCAGATGTCTTGAAGTAGAAGGAGATATCAGCTCTGGTTTCACCTTGAAATGTAGGGAAGTGCAGAAAGGAGGAGGATGCTGTCAAGGAGGCCGCATTCCAGTAATTTTCTGTGGATAAGAAAAAAAGAGGAAATGTATAAACAAGTGATATTTCCACATTGAAAATAATGAAATTTTATACACTCTACACAAATACAAAATAATTAACCCTATTATACCCTAGCTGGGCCTATTTACCCCTAACTGGCCCTATTTAACCCTAACTGGCCCTATTTAACCCTAACTGGCCCTATTTAACCCTAACTGGCCCTATTTAACCCTAACTGGCCGTATTTAACCCTAATTGGCTCTATCATACCCTAACTGGGCCTTAACTCTAACTGGGCCTACTTAACCATAACTGTACCTAATAAGGCTAACTGGGCCTATTTTACCCTTACTGGGCCTATTTTACCCTTACTGGGCCTATTTTACCCTTACTGGGCCTATTTAACCCTTACTGGCCCTATTTAACCCTAACTGGCCGTATTTAACCCTAATTGGCTCTATCATACCCTAACTGGGCCTTAACTCTAACTGGGCCTACTTAACCATAACTGTACCTAATAAGGCTAACTGGGCCTATTTAACCCTTACTGGCCCTATTTAACTCTATCTGGTCATATTTAACTCAAACTGTACCTAATAACCCTAACTGGGCCTATTTAACCCTAACTGGGCATTTTTAACCCTCATTGAGTTTATTTAACCCTAACTGGGCCTATTTAACCCTAACTGGGCCTATTTAACCCTAACTGGGCCTATTTAACCCTAACTGGGCCTATTTAACCCTAACTGTACCTAATAACTATAACTGGGTCTATGTAACCCTAACTGGCCCTGGTTAACCCTAACAGTACCTAATAACCCTAACTGGGCCTATTTAACTCTAACTGGCCCTATTTTACCCTATCTGGGCCTATTTAACCATATCTGGGCCTATCTAACCCTAACTAGGCCTATTTAACCCTATTTAGGCCTATGTAAGCCATCTTAGCCTATCTAACCCCATCCAAGCCTATTAAACCACATTACTTATGGAGGTCTATACAGACCCCCGTAAGCCTCTCTTTAACCCAATCAGTCCCATAAGGGGTTATGAAGACCCTCATGGGACAAATTAGAACCCTAATATTAACCCCATAAGTTCCTTGAGGGTCCTCCAGGACCCTTATGACACTAAGTGCAAACACTACACTACTTTAATTCCCCCCAATAAACCACTAAAACTAAACTAATTCCCCTCTACCCTAACTTATTAACCCCTACCTACCTAACACTAACTATCTAACCTCCTATGAAATCCCCACCCCATTAATTACACAAAATAAAATGGCTGTCAAAAAAAAAACACATAACAATATTATAATATTATTAATCTTTTTTAAGCCAATCAGAAGGCACTATTGCCTTCAGGCAATCACAATGGGATACATCCCACGGGGTGATTGGCTGAAGGCATCTGCACCTTCTGTTTTGCTGTTGTCACTTTCAATCAGAAGGCAGCCAATCAAAAGGCACAGATACTTGTAGCCAATCACTATGATATACACCCCCACCGGGTGCATCTCATTCTGATTGTCTGAAGGGAATAACGCTTTCTGATTGGCTGCTGTCACTGTCAATCATATTGTAGGCAATCAGAAGGCACATATACCTTCAGCCAATCACCCCGTGAGGGGTATATCCATTGTGATTGGTTGAAGGCAAAAGTGCCTTCTGATTGCTTTAAAAAAGATTGACAAGTCAATCAACCAAACAGAATGGGATATAGGGGTGTATCACATTGTGATTGGCTCACACATTGTCACCTTCTGATTGGCTGAAATGTGATTGGCAGCCATTTCAGCCAATCAGAAGGCACCATTCCATTTTTTTTACCGGAAGAAGTGCTAGAGGCCTCATTAGCATCGAAGAGTTCCTCCATGGAGGAGCTTCGTTGTTTTTTTTTTTTTTTTTAGAGATGCGTTTTTTCTCAAGGACCCAGCCGGGGAAGAAGAGAAGAAGGACGGGGACATGGCGGTAAGTTTAATATTTAGAATGTTTACTTTATTATGTTTTGTGTATGTGTATTTGTGTGACTAATATAAAGTTTATTTTTTTCCAGGGGTCGAGCCAGGGAAGACCAGAAGAAGGATGGGGACTAAATTCATGTTTCTTCTTTTCCTAGGGATTGCGACGAGCTGAAGGGACATCTGAGCAAGGTAAGTGGTGTTATTTTTTCTATTTTAGGTTAGATGTAGGCTTTTTAATGTATTGTAGATAGGGTTAGATGTATTGTAGATGGGGTGATGTTTAATAGATAGGGGGTAATGTTTAATAGATAGAGGTAATGTATTGTAGTTAGGGTTTCATTATTGCAGTTAGGGGTTAATGTTTGATATATAAGGGATAATGTTTTATATATGGGGTAATGTATTGTAGTTAGGGGTATATTTGTAATGTATTTATTGATGTTCTGTTATATTATGTATATATGTATATGTCTTTTCTTTGCAGGTGTGTAATACTTTTTTATATTTTTAGCAGTGATGTTTTTTTTGTTTTTTTTTAAGTCGGGGGGTTGTAATTTTTTTTTATATTTTATGTAGTGGAGGGGTTGTAATATCCTTATATTTTTTTGGTAACAGGTTTTTTATTCTTTGTAACTAAGGTTTTTTTATTTTGTGTAATTAGTGGGGTGGGGGGTTTATTAGGGGGTTAGGTAGGTAGTGTTAGGTAGGTAGGGGTTAATAGGTTAGGGTAGAGGGTGGTTAATAATAGGGTTCTCATTGTCCTATTAGGGTCTTCATAGACCCTTATGGGACTGCTTGGGTTACATAGAGGCTTACAGGGGTCTGTATGGACCCCCATAATTAATGGGGTTAGATGGAGGCTTTTGGGAGTCTGTATAGACCCCCATACGTGATGATGTTAGATGCAGACTTATAGGGGTCTGTACAGACCCCCATAAGTGATGGGGTTAGATAGAGGCTTATCGCGGTCTGTATAGACCCCCATAGTGATAAGGTTCGATGGAGGCTTATGAGGGTCTGTATAGATCCCCATAAGTGATGGAATTAAATAGGCTTAGATGGGGTTAAATAGGCCTAGTTAGTGTTATTAGGTCCAGATAGGGTTAAATAGGCCAAGTTAGGGTTATTAGTTCCAACTAGGGTTAAATAGGCTCAGCTACATAGTAATTAAGGTTGAAAAAAGATTTCAGTCCATCAAGTTCAACCATTTAAAATCTCATCTGATCTGCAATATGCAGATTAGTTATTAATTAATTAGTTATTAATTAATTATTAATCAACTATTTCACTATTATTATTATTTTTTAAATTATTAATTAATTCAGAGGAAGGCAAACAGAAATAAATAAAAAAAAACAAGTGAAACTTAGCCAATCATATCAAAGGGAAAAAAATAATAATTCCTACCTGACCCTAGATAATGGTGATCGGATTTCTCCTTGATCAATTCTCTTTAATTATCCAGGATAACCCTGAATTCTCTTTTTAATTAGAAATAAATCCAGTCCCCTTTTAAAGTTATTTATCAAATCCACTGTCACCACCTCCTCTGGTAGAGAATTCCACAGATTAACCACCCTTACTGTGAACAACCCTTTTCTTTCATTCTGGGTTAAATAGGCCCAGTTAGGGTTACATAAAGTTTAAGGGGTTAATGGGGTATAGGTAGGATTAATAGTGTAGAGCAGTGCTTAGACTTTGTCATTGAATTCAAGCCCGTGGTGGAAAATGTAAATGTCGTAGATGCTGGGGGGCTCCTGATCCGTCACGGGACCTTTGCAGCAAGGGGTTAATGTGGGAGCCTGCATGTGTAACCAATCGGACCCCTGCATTATCGGGTTAATGTTAGGACACTACAGGGGTCCCGTTTGGAGCCCTGCATTATAGGGTTAATGTGTGCACCATGCAGGGTTCTCGATCGGACCCCTGCAGCCAACGGGGGCTTAATTGGAGCCGTTGCAAGGGCTTCACAGCCCTTGTGATGGCTCCATGGTGGAAGTAAGCTGCAGCATTTTTTTTATTGTATTGCGGGGTTGGCGGAGGGGTTATCTGAGCATTTGAATAGGGATGGGTGGATTCTTGCGACCGAATGTCTTGCGGACGAATCTCTTGCGGCCGCGTGAGATCAAAGGCTTTCCCTGCAGTGAGCTGCGGCGGTGGCCGCAAGGAAATGCAGGGCGCCGACCGCAAGCTGGTTGGAGCTGTTAGCTGCAAGGGATTAGAATAGGGAATTAGCTTGCGGCCGCCCTTTGCGGCCACGCAGCTTTTATGACCATCATTAGCATGAGGCCCTTCATTAGCACCATATGTTCAAGTTTCCAAAGATGAAATAAATACCTCTTATTACTATATACCACTTTCTGTGGATAATATTTCGCTGTTGAAATTTAGAAAACTATATGATATGTTTGTATGTAAAAGGTTTAATAATGCATACATTTGCTCACCTGTAAAGGCAAGTGAATGTGTACTAACAAATGTTAAATGTAGCATTTTTTAAAGCTATCTGTGGTCGTCTATAATGATGGATAAAGATATATGTAGTGCCAGATTTATATTTTTGGAGCCCTTAAGCAGTGTAGTGGAGGAGACCATGCTAGTGAGTGCGCAAGGTGTGCACAAACCAATTTTTCCCTTTCCTGTGCATGTATATCCCTCTCTTGCTGTGTGAGCAAATCACAGACATTTCCACCATATTTACAATATAGCTACTCATACGCACACCAAGTAATTACTTGTTTATTAAATGCTTTTGATGTTGGGCGATATTACTGTATTTATATTTTTATATGGGAGGGCAGTGAGCACATGTTACACGAACACATATCATGATCTCTTGTATCCCACATAAAAACTGAGAAGTTAACTGCACAAGGAAAACAGTTTAAAAAATCTGAGCCTAACTAAGAGCATAAGAAAGCAGGAACTAAGTTACACAGCTTGTTTTTAATTAGATAAAATATATTTTGATGCCTCTGCTGGGCCCTGGTGAAATCCATGATACGTATGTGTGTATGGGTATATATATGCCAGTTTAACATTTCACTAGCCGCCACTGGGTTCCCTACATATAAATGTCATCATATTCAGTCAGGATCACTTTTACTCATATTATCTAAACATATTACACCAGGGCCTCTTAATATTATATCAGCATCAACTAAGGGCCTATAATTAAATGACAAATCACATATTATAATTGTCAAACTGCGATTCGTCGTCACGCTTTTGGACAAATCGCAGTTTGACAACAATCTGATCGCAAATCCGTGCGGCGTCCCCACACACTCACTGCATTCCCAGCCATGATCTCCTCTCTCATCTTGGTGCTGTCAGTGCCCTCCAGGCCTCCTTCACCATACACACTGCTGACTGCTCTGTCCTTCCCTCCTAACCCCACACACTCACTCTCTCCTTTGTATTATCCCTGTCCCTCGGCAAGCCTTCGCCTCCTCCATACACCCCGCTCTCTCCTTCCCCAGTCACTCTCTCCTCTCATCTCCATGCTGTCACTGTCCCCTCCGCAGACCCTCTTCAGTCACTTCATGTTGATCCGCAGCCCCTATATCCGGATCGGGGTTGGATCGGATCCCTCCGGTCCGGCTACCCCCTCCTCCATAGAAGGTAACCCGGCTCTTCTTAGCTCGGCTCCCACTCCTTCCTACCCACGGCTGCCCGGCTGCCGGAAAGTGGCCCCGCCCCCGACCAGCCCCGCCCCCCGGGACCAGCCGAGGCCGCAGCCGCCATCTTAATAGCAATAATATGAGAGACAGATGGGTAGGGAGAGACAGATGGGTAGGGAGAGACAGATGGGTAGGGAGAGACAGATGGGTAGGGAGAGACAGAGAGATGGGGGGAGAGAGAGAGAGATGGGGAGAGAGAGAGAGAGATGGGAAGAGAGGGAGAGAGATGGGAAGAGAGGGAGAGAGATGGGAAGAGAGGGAGAGAGATGGGAAGAGAGGGAGAGAGATGGGAAGAGAGAGAGTGAGAGAGATGGGAAGAGAGAGTGAGAGAGATGGGAAGAGAGAGCGAGAGAGATGGGAAGAGAGAGCGAGAGAGATGGGAAGAGAGAGCGAGAGAGATGGGAAGAGAGAGCGAGAGAGATGGGAAGAGAGAGCGAGAGAGATGGGAAGAGAGAGCGAGAGAGATGGGAAGAGAGAGCGAGAGAGATGGGAAGAGAGAGCGAGAGAGATGGGAAGAGAGAGCGAGAGAGATGGGGAAGAGAGAGCGAGAGAGATGGGAAGAGAGAGCGAGAGAGATGGGAAGAGAGAGCGAGAGAGATGGGAAGAGAGAGCGAGAGAGATGGGAAGAGAGAGCGAGAGAGATGGGAAGAGAGAGAGAGATGGGGAGAGAGAGAGATGGGGAGAGAGAGAGAGATGGGTAGAGAGAGATGGGTAGAGAGATGGGGAGAGAGAGATGGAGAGAGAG
>JAPZIH010000243.1:0-34203 GCA_027410445.1 Discoglossus pictus
TCTGTATATTTCTATAGGTGTATATTTGTATACATGTGTATCTGTATATTTCTAAAAATAGTGTATATTGTATACTTGTGTATCTGTATATTTCCTATAGGTGTATATTTGTATACATGTGTATCTGTATACTTTGCTATAGGTGTTATATTTGTATACTTGTGTATCTGTATATTTCTATACTTGTATATGTGTATAATGTGTACTGTATAATTACTATACGTGTATATTTGTATACTTGTATATGTGTATATTTCTATACGTGTATATTTGTATACTTGTATATGTGTATATTTCTATACGTGTATATTTGAATACTTGTATATTTGTATACTTGTGTATCTGTATATTTCTATAGGTGTATATTTGTATACATGTGTATCTGTATATTTCTATAGGTGTATATTTGTATACTTGTGTATCTGTATATTTCTATAGGTGTATATTTGTATACTTGTGTATCTGTATATTTCTATAGGTGTATATTTGTATACATGTGTATCTGTATATTTCTATAGGTGTATATTTGTATACTTGTGTATCTGTATATTTCTATAGGTGTATATTTGTATACATGTGTATCTGTATATTTCTATACGTGTATATTTGTATACTTGTGTATCTGTATATTTCTATAGGTGTATATTTGTATACTTGTGTATCTGTATATTTCTATAGGTGTATATTTGTATACTTGTGTATCTGTATATTTCTATAGGCGTATATTTGTATACTTGTGTATCTGTATATTTCTATAGGTGTATATTTGTATACTTGTGTATCTGTATATTTCTATAGGTGTATATTTGTATACTTGTGTATCTGTATATTTCTATAGGTGTTTATTTGTATACTTGTGTATCTGTATATTTCTATAGGCGTATATTTGTATACTTGTGTATCTGTATATTTCTATACGTGTATATTTGTATACTTGTGTATCTGTATATTTCTATACGTGTATATTTGTATACTTGTGTATCTGTATATTTCTATAGGTGTATATTTGTATACATGTGTATCTGTATATTTCTATAGGTGTTTATTTGTATACTTGTGTATCTGTATATTTCTATAGGCGTATATTTGTATACTTGTGTATCTGTATATTTCTATACGTGTATATTTGTATACATGTGTATCTGTATATTTCTATACGTGTATATTTGTATACATGTGTGTCTGTATATTTCTATAGGTGTATATTTGTATACTTGTGTATCTGTATATTTCTATAGGTGTACATCTGGTTCTTGTATCCGCCTCCTTGATGTCTGTCTTAGGATTTCATAGAGAATCAGAAACATTTACTGTAAAAACTGATCTTATTTCACAAATTGTATAATTAAGACGTAGACGCCAAACGCTATTCACATAACGGCATCACCTCAGCGTCCTGCGTGTGTACATGTATTTATAGTATACACTAACACGCCAGGACACATTAATATACATTTATATTTATGATTTTAATAAATATCAGAAAAATGCCACCCTCCCACGACCTCCACAGCACCGCCACCCTCCCACGACCTCCACAGCAGCGCCACCCTCCCACGATATCCACAGCAGCGCCACCCTCCCACGACCTCCACAGCAGCGCCACCCTCCCACGACCTCCACAGCACCGCCACCCTCCCACGACCTCCACAGCACCGCCACCCTCCCATGACCTCCACAGCAGCGCCACCCTCTCACGACCTCCACAGCAGCGCCACCCTCTCACGACCTCCACAGCAGCGCCACCCTCCCACGACCTCCACATCAGCGCCACCCTCCCACGATCTCCACAGCAGCGACACCCTCTCACGACCTCCACAGCAGCGCCACCCTCCCACGATCTCCACAGCAGCGACACCCTCCCACGACCTCCACAGCACCACCACCCTCCCACGACCTCCACAGCAGCGCCACCCTCCCTCGACCTCCACAGCTGCGCCACCCTCCCACGATCTCCATAGCAGCGCCACCCTCCCACGACCTCCACAGCAGCGCCACCCTCCCACGACCTCCACAGCTTCTTATGCTGATTGTTTTTTCTTCCAAACATCACAAGTTCTGAGGTTTCTCCTTATCTACACTGAAGGTCATGACACTGCTATGATTAATGTTGTTTTTTTTTTTTTTTAGATTTCCTATCATGTGGAACCCAAACCAAGGTGAGACCCCAAAGATCTCCATGTCCTCACCCAGGACAAACACGGGGGGTCACGTGTATACGCCATGCAGACAGGTTCCAGTTGATGCCCGCACATGTATCGCACACGTGTATCAAACACACAAATGTATCACACACATGTATGGCACACACATGTATCACACACATTTTGTTACATATGTATCACACATGTTCTCCAAACCATCGTAAGCGTGGTATATACAGCTTTATCAGCCACTCACTGCCACAAACATGACACGTGTATATATGTATTACACCCCCACATGTCACTCACATGTCACTATGTTTGTTTCAGGAACCCCATATGGGCAGCCTGGGTGCCCTGGCGGAGCCCCTCCTGGTGGAGCCTACCCTGGACAGTACCCTCCTGGTACCCAACCATACCCCGGGTACCCAGGTGCTCCTCCCCCAGGAGGATACCCTACAGGACTACCTACAGGATACCCTACAGGACTACCTACAGGATACCCAGCCCCCTGCCCACCTGGAGGAACCCATGGGCATCATGGACAGCATGGGCATCATGGGCACGGTCATGGACATGGAGTGCCCCCATGTGGTCCTCAGTACCCAGCTGGGTACCCACCTGGCTGTGCCCCACATGGAGGTCAGCATGGAAAGCACAAGAAAAATAAGCACCATAAACATGGTGGTCATGGAAAGGTCAGTGGAAAAAGGAGTGGGCAAGAGACATGGGGGAGAGAATCAGAGAGAGAGAGAGAGAAGGGGAGAGAATCAGAGAGAGAGAGAGAGAGAGAGAAGGGGAGAGAATCAGAGAGAGAGAGAGAGAAGGGGAGAGAATCAGAGAGAGAGAGAGAGAAGGGGAGATAATCAGAGAGAGAGAGAGAGAGAGAAGGGGAGAGAATCAGAGAGAGAGAGAGAGAAGGGGAGAGAATCAGAGAGAGAGAGAGAGAGAGAAGTGGAGAGAATCAGAGAGAGAGAGAGAAGGGGAGAGAATCAGAGAGAGAGAAGGGGAGAGAATCAGAGAGAGAGAGAGAGAAGGGGAGAGAATCAGAGAGAGAGAGAGAAGGGGAGAGAATCAGAGAGAGAGAAGGGGAGAGAATCAGAGAGAGAGAGAGAGAAGGGGAGAGAATCAGAGAGAGAGAGAGAAGGGGAGAGAATCAGAGAGAGAGAAGGGGAGAGAATCAGAGAGAGAGAGAGAGAAGGGGAGAGAATCAGAGAGAGAGAGAGAAGGGGAGAGAATCAGAGAGAGAGAGAGAGAGAAGGGGAGAGAATCAGAGAGAGAGAGAGAGAAGGGGAGAGAATCAGAGAGAGAGAGAGAGAAGGGGAGAGAATCAGAGAGAGAGAGAGAGAAGGGGAGAGAATCAGAGAGAGAGAGAGAAGGGGAGAGAATCAGAGAGAGAGAGAGAAGGGGAGAGAATCAGATAGAGAAAGAGAGAGAAGGGGAGAGAATCAGAGAGAGAGAGAGAGAAGGGGAGAGAATCAGAGAGAGAGAGAGAGAAGGGGAGAGAATCAGAGAGAGAGAGAGAGAGAAGGGGAGAGAGGCAAAGATAGGGAGGTTTAGAGAAAGAGAGAGATCGAGAGAGCAGAGAGTAGAGTGACAGAGCAAAAGAACGAGCTAGCACAAGAGAGCAAGCGAAAGAGCAAGCTAGCGCAAGAGAGCAGAGAGAGATCGAGCGCGAGAGCAGAGAGAGATCGAGCTCGAGAGCAGAGAGCGAGAGTGAAAGAGTGAGCTAGCACAAGAGAGCAGAGAGAGCGAGCTAAAGAGCGAGCGCAAGCGAAAGAGCGAGCACAAGATAGCGAGCAAAAGAGTGAGCGCGAGAGTGCGAGCAAAAGAGAGAGCAAGCGAGCGCATGAGAGCGAGCTAGATCAAGAGAGCAGAGAGAGCAAGAGAGTGAAAGAGCAAGCGAGCACGAGAGAGCAGAGCGAGCGCGAGAGCGAGCGCGAGAGAAAAAGAGCGAGATAGCGCAAGAGAGCGGAGAGGGAGAGAGAGAGCGAATGAGTACGAAAGAGCGAGCTAGCGTGAGAGAGCGAGAGCAGAGAGAGAGAGCAAGAGAGCAAAAGAGCGAGAAAGTGCGAAAGAGCGAGAAAGTGCGAAAGAGCAAGCTAGCATGAGAGAGCAGAGAAAGAGAGAGAGAGAAGGGAAGAGAAATGGAGAGAGGCAAAGATAGGCAAGTTTAGAGAAAGAGAGAGATCAAGCACGAGAGCAGAGAGAGGGAGCGAAAGAGCGAGAGAGTAAAAGAGTGAGCTAGCGCGAGAGAACAGAGCGAGAGAGAGCGAAAGAGCGAGCTAGTGCGAGAGAGCAGAGAAAGAGAGAGAGAAGGGGAGAGAAATGGAGAAAGGCAAAGATAGGGAGGTTTCGAGAAAGAGAGAGAGAGCGCAAGAGAGCAGAGAGAGTGAGAGAGCGCGAGCGAGCAGAGAGAGAGAATGCAAAAGAGCGAGGAATCGCGAGAGAGCATAGAGAGAGATAGAGAGGGAGAGAGAGAGAGAGGGATGTCTCTCTCAGCCCCCCAGTTCTCACCTTGTCCAGACCTCTCGGCCCCCCCAGTTCTCACCTTGTTCAGACCTCTCAGCCCCCCCAGTTCTCCCCTTGTTCAGACCTCTCAGCCCCCCCAGTTCTCACCTTGTTCAGACCTCTCAGCCCCCCAGTTCTCACCTTGTTCAGACCTCTCTCAGCCCCCCCAGTTCTCCCCTTGTTCAGACCTCTCAGCCCCCCAGTTCTCCCCTTGTTCAGACCTCTCAGCCCCCCCAGTTCTCCCCTTGTTCAGACCTCTCAGCCCCCCCAGTTCTCACCTCTTTCAGACCTCTCAGCCCCCTCCAGTTCTCACCTTGTTCAGACCTCTCAGCCCCCCAGTTCTCACCTTGTTCAGACCTCTCGGCCCCCCAGTTCTCCCCTTGTTCAGACCTCTCTCAGCCCCCCAGTTCTCACCTTGTTCAGACCTCTCTCAGCCCCCCAGTTCTCACCTTGTTCAGACCTCTCTCGGCCCCCCCAGTTCTCACCTTGTTCAGACCTCTCGGCCCCCCAGTTCTCACCTTGTTCAGACCTCTCTCAGCCCCCCAGTTCTCACCTTGTTCAGACCTCTCAGCCCCCCCAGTTCTCACCTTGTTCAGACCTCTCAGCCCCCCCAGTTCTCACCTTGTTCAGTCCTCTCAGCCCCCCAGTTCTCACCTTGTTCAGACCTCTCTCAGCCCCCCAGTTCTCACCTTGTTAAGACCTCCCGGCCCCCCAGTTCTCACCTTGTTCAGACCTCTCAGCCCCCCCAGTTCTCACCTTGTTCAGACCTCTCTCAGCCCCCCAGTTCTCACCTTGTTCAGACCTCTCGGCCCCCCAGTTCTCACCTTGTTCAGACCTCTCTCAGCCCCTCAGTTCTCACCTTGTTCAGACCTCTCTCAGCCCCCCAGTTCTCACCTTGTTCAGACCTCTCAGCCCCCCCAGTTCTCACCTTGTTCAGACCTCTCTCAGCCCCCCAGTTCTCATCTTGTTCAGACCTCTCAGCCCCCCAGTTCTCACCTTGTTCAGACCTCTCAGCCCCCCCAGTTCTCACCTTGTTCAGACCTCTCGGCCCCCCAGTTCTCACCTTGTTCAGACCTCTCAGCCCCCCAGTTCTCCCCTTGTTCAGACCTCTCAGCCCCCCCAGTTCTCACCTTGTTCAGACCTCTCTCAGCCCCCCCAGTTCTCACCTTGTTCAGTCCTCTCAGCCCCCCCAGTTCTCACCTTGTTCAGACCTCTCAGCCCCCCAGTTCTCACCTTGTTCAGACCTCTCAGCCTCCCAGTTCTCACCTTGTTCAGACCTCTCAGCCCCCCAGTTCTCACCTTGTTCAGACCTCTCTCGGCCCCCCCAGTTCTCACCTTGTTCAGACCTCTCAGCCCCCCAGTTCTCACATTGTTCAGACCTCTCGGCCCCCCAGTTCTCACCTTGTTCAGACCTCTCAGCCCCCCAGTTCTCACCTTGTTCAGTCCTCTCAGCCCCTCAGTTCTCACCTTGTTCAGACCTCTCTCAGCCCCCCCAGTTCTCACCTTGTTCAGACCTCTCAGCCCCCCCAGTTCTCACCTTGTTCAGTCCTCTCAGCCCCCCAGTTCTCACCTTGTTCAGACCTCCCGGCCCCCCAGTTCTCACCTTGTTCAGACCTCTCTCAGCCCCCCAGTTCTCACCTTGTTCAGACCTCTCTCAGCCCCCCAGTTCTCACCTTGTTCAGACCTCTCTCAGCCCCCCAGTTCTCACCTTGTTCAGGTCTCTCTCAGCCCCCCCAGTTCTCACCTTGTTCAGACCTCTCAGCCCCCCCAGTTCTCACCTTGTTCAGACCTCTCTCAGCCCCCCCAGTTCTCACCTTGTTCAGACCTCTCAGCCCCCCCAGTTCTCACCTTGTTCAGACCTCTCGGCCCCCCAGTTCTCCCCTTGTTCAGACCTCTCTCAGCCCCCCTGTTCTCACCTTGTTCAGACCTCTCAGCCCCCCAGTTCTCACCTTGTTCAGACCTCTCAGCCCCCCCAGTTCTCACCTTGTTCAGACCTCTCGGCCCCCCAGTTCTCACCTTGTTCAGAACCTCTCGGCCCCCCAGTTCTCCCCTTGTTCAGACCTCTCTCAGCCCCCCAGTTCTCACCTTGTTCAGACCTCTCAGCCCCCCAGTTCTCACCTTGTTCAGACCTCCCGGCCCCCCCAGTTCTCACCTTGTTCAGACCGCTCAGCCCCTCAGTTCTCACCTTGTTCAGACCTCTCAGCCCCCCAGTTCTCACCTTGTTCAGACCTCTCAGCCCCCCCAGTTCTCACCTTGTTCAGACCTCTCAGCCCCCCCAGTTCTCACCTTGTTCAGACCTCTCAGCCCCCCAGTTCTCACCTTGTTCAGACCTCTCGGCCCCCCCAGTTCTCACCTTGTTCAGACCTCCCGGCCCCCCCAGTTCTCACATTGTTCAGACCTCTCGGCCCCCCAGTTCTCACCTTGTTCAGACCTCTCTCAGCCCCCCCAGTTCTCACCTTGTTCAGACCTCCCGGCCCCCCCCAGTTCTCACATTGTTCAGACCTCTCGGCCCCCCAGTTCTCACCTTGTTCAGACCTCTCTCGGCCCCCCCAGTTCTCACCTTGTTCAGACCTCTCAGCCCCCCCAGTTCTCACATTGTTCAGACCTCTCGGCCCCCCAGTTCTCACCTTGTTCAGACCTCTCTCGGCCCCCCCAGTTCTCACCTTGTTCAGACCTCTCTAGGCCCCCCCAGTTCTCATCTTGTTCAGACCTCTCTCGGCCCCCCCAGTTCTCACCTTGTTCAGACCTCTCTCGGCCCCCCCAGTTCTCACCTTGTTCAGACCTCTCGGCCCCCCAGTTCTCACCTTGTTCAGACCTCTCTCGGCCCCCCAGTTCTCACCTTGTTCAGACCTCTCCCGGCCCCCCAGTTCTCACCTTGTTCAGACCTCTCTCAGCCCCCCAGTTCTCACCTTGTTCAGACTTCTCTCGGCCCCCCCAGTTCTCACCTTGTTCAGGTCTCTCTCAGCCCCCCAGTTCTCACCTTGTTCAGACCTCTCTCAGCCCCCCCAGTTCTCACCTTGTTCAGACCTCTCAGCCCCCCAGTTCTCACCTTGTTCAGACCTCTCTCAGCCCCCCCAGTTCTCACCTTGTTCAGACCTCTCAGCCCCCCAGTTCTCACCTTGTTCAGACCTCTCAGCCCCCCAGTTCTCACCTTGTTCAGACCTCTCTCAGCCCCCCAGTTCTCACCTTGTTCAGACCTCTCAGCCCCCCCAGTTCTCACCTTGTTCAGACCTCTCTCGGCCCCCCCAGTTCCCACCTTGTTCAGACCTCTCGGCCCCCCAGTTCTCACCTTGTTCAGACCTCTCTCAGCCCCCCAGTTCTCACCTTGTTCAGACCTCTCGGCCCCCCAGTTCTCACCTTGTTCAGACCTCTCTCGGCCCCCCCAGTTCTCACCTTGTTCAGACCTCTCGGCCCCCCCAGTTCTCACCTTGTTCAGACCTCTCAGCCCCCCCAGTTCTCACCTTGTTCAGACCTCTCAGCCCCCCCAGTTCTCACCTTGTTCAGACCTCTCAGCCCCCCCAGTTCTCACCTTGTTCAGTCCTCTCAGCCCCCCAGTTCTCACCTTGTTCAGACCTCTCTCAGCCCCCCAGTTCTCACCTTGTTCAGACCTCCCGGCCCCCCAGTTCTCACCTTGTTCAGACCTCTCTCAGCCCCCCCAGTTCTCACCTTGTTCAGACCTCTCAGCCCCCCCAGTTCTCACCTTGTTCAGACCTCTCAGCCCCCCAGTTCTCACCTTGTTCAGACCTCCCGGCCCCCCAGTTCTCACCTTGTTCAGACCTCTCTCAGCCCCCCAGTTCTCACCTTGTTCAGACCTCTCAGCCCCCCAGTTCTCACCTTGTTCAGACCTCTCAGCCCCCCAGTTCTCACCTTGTTCACACCTCCCGGCCCCCCAGTTCTCACATTGTTCAGACCTCTCTCGGCCCCCCCAGTTCTCACCTTGTTTAAACCTCTCTCGGCCCCCCAGTTCTCACATTGTTCAGACCTCTCTCGGCCCCCCAGTTCTCACCTTGTTCAGACCTCTCTAGGCCCCCCCAGTTCTCATCTTGTTCAGACCTCTCTCGGCCCCCCCAGTTCTCACCTTGTTCAGACCTCTCTCGGCCCCCCCAGTTCTCACCTTGTTCAGACCTCTCTCGGCCCCCCCAGTTCTCACCTTGTTCAGACCTTTCTCAGCCCCCCAGTTCTCACCTTGTTCAGACCTCTCTCGGCCCCCCCAGTTCTCACCTTGTTCAGGTTTCTCTCGGCCCCCCCAGTTCTCACCTTGTTCAGACCTCTCTCAGCCCCCCCAGTTCTCACCTTGTTCCGACCTCTCTCGGCCCCCCCAGTTCTCACCTTGTTCTGACTTCTCTCGGCCCCCCCAGTTCTCACCTTGTTCAGGTCTCTCTCAGCCCCCCCAGTTCTCCCCTTGTTCAGACCTCTCTCAGCCCCCCCAGTTCTCACCTTGTTCAGACCTCTCTCGGCCCCCCCAGTTCTCACCTTGTTCAGACCTCTCAGCCCCCCCAGTTCTCACCTTGTTCAGACCTCTCTCGGCCCCCCCAGTTCTCACCTTGTTCAGACCTCCCGGCCCCCCCAGTTCTCACATTGTTCAGACCTCTCAGCCCCCCAGTTCTCACCTTGTTCAGACCTCTCAGCCCCCCCAGTTCTCACCTTGTTCAGACCTCCCGGCCCCCCAGTTCTCACCTTGTTCAGACTTCTCTCAGCCCCCCCAGTTCTCACCTTGTTCAGACCTCTCTCAGCCCCCCCAGTTCTCACCTTGTTCAGACCTCTCTCAGCCCCCCAGTTCTCACCTTGTTCAGACCTCTCAGCCCCTCAGTTCTCACCTTGTTCAGACCTCTCGGCCCCCCAGTTCTCACCTTGTTCAGACCTCTCAGCCCCCCCAGTTCTCACCTTGTTCAGACCTCTCTCAGCCCCCCAGTTCTCACCTTGTTCAGACCTCTCGGCCCCCCAGTTCTCACCTTGTTCAGACCTCTCTCAGCCCCCCCAGTTCTCACCTTGTTCAGACCTCTCTTGGCCCCCCCAGTTCTCACCTTGTTCAGACCTCTCTCGGCCCCCCCAGTTCTCACCTTGTTCAGACCTCTCTCGGCCCCCCCAGTTCTCACCTTGTTCAGACCTCTCTCGGCCCCCCCAGTTCTCACCTTGTTCAGACCTTTCTCAGCCCCCCAGTTCTCACCTTGTTCAGACCTCTCGGCCCCCCAGTTCTCACCTTGTATTGACCTCTCTCAGCCCCCCCAGTTCTCACCTTGTTCAGACCTCTCTCAGCCCCCCCAGTTCTCACCTTGTTCAGACCTCTCGGCCCCCCCAGTTCTCACCTTGTTCAGACCTCTCGGCCCCCCAGTTCTCACCTTGTTCAGACCTCTCTCGGCCCCCCCAGTTCTCACCTTGTTCAGACCTCTCTCAGCCCCCCCCAGTTCTCACCTTGTTCAGACCTCTCGGCCCCCCAGTTCTCACCTTGTTCAGACCTCTCGGCCCCCGAGTTCTCACCTTGTTCAGACCTCTCAGCCCCCCCAGTTCTCACCTTGTTCAGACCTCTCAGCCCACCCAGTTCTCACCTTGTTCAGACCTCTCAGCCCCCCCAGTTCTCACCTTGTTCAGACCTCTCAGCCCCCCCCAGTTCTCACCTTGTTCAGACCTCTCTCGGCCCCCCCCAGTTCTCACCTTGTTCAGACCTCTCAGCCCCCCAGTTCTCACCTTGTTCAGACCTCTCTCAGCCCCCCAGTTCTCACCTTGTTCAGACCTCTCGGCCCCCCAGTTCTCACCTTGTTCAGACCTCTCTCAGCCCCCCCAGTTCTCACCTGGGTCAGACCTCTCTCGGCCCCCCCAGTTCTCACCTTGTTCAGACCTCTCTCGGCCCCCCCAGTTCTCACCTTGTTCAGATCTATTAGCCCCCCAGTTCTCACCTTGTTCAGACCTCTCGGCCCCCAGTTCTCACCTTGTTCAGACCTCTCTCAGCCCCCCCAGTTCTCACCTTGTTCAGATCTATCAGCCCCCCCAGTTCTCACCTTGTTCAGACCTCTCAGCCCCCCCAGTTCTCACCTTGTTCAGACCTCTCGGCCCCCCCAGTTCTCACCTTGTTCAGACCTCTCAGCCCCCCAGTTCTCACCTTGTTCAGACCTCCCGGCCCCCCAGTTCTCACCTTGTTCAGATCTATCAGCCCCCCCAGTTCTCACCTTGTTCAGACCTCTCAGCCCCTCAGTTCTCACCTTGTTCAGACCTCTCAGCCCCCCAGTTCTCACCTTGTTCAGACCTCCCGGCCCCCCAGTTCTCACCTTGTTCAGATCTATCAGCCCCCCCAGTTCTCACCTTGTTCAGACCTCTCAGCCCCCCAGTTCTCACCTTGTTCAGACCTCTCAGCCCCCCAGTTCTCACCTTGTTCAGACCTCCCGGCCCCCCAGTTCTCACCTTGTTCAGACCTCTCTCAGCCCCCCCAGTTCTCACCTTGTTCAGACCTCTCAGCCCCCCAGTTCTCACCTTGTTCAGACCTCCCGGCCCCCCAGTTCTCACCTTGTTCAGACCTCTCAGCCCCCCAGTTCTCACCTTGTTCAGACCTCTCTCGGCCCCCCCAGTTCTCACCTTGTTCAGACCTCTCAGCCCCCCAGTTCTCACCTTGTTCAGACCTCTCTCAGCCCCCCCAGTTCTCACCTTGTTCAGACCTCTCAGCCCCCCAGTTCTCACCTTGTTCAGACCTCTCAGCCCCCCAGTTCTCACCTTGTTCAGACCTCTCGGCCCCCCAGTTCTCACCTTGTTCAGACCTCTCAGCCCCCCCAGTTCTCACCTTGTTCAGACCTCTCTCAGCCCCCCCAGTTCTCACCTTGTTCAGACCTCTCAGCCCCCCCAGTTCTCACCTTGTTCAGACCTCTCAGCCCCCCAGTTCTCACCTTGTTTAGACCTCCCGGCCCCCCAGTTCTCACCTTGTTCAGACCTCTCTCAGCCCCCCAGTTCTCACCTTGTTCAGACCTCTCAGCCCCCCCAGTTCTCACCTTGTTCAGACCTCTCTCAGCCCCCCAGTTCTCACCTTGTTCAGACCTCTCAGCCCCCCAGTTCTCACCTTGTTCACACCTCCCGGCCCCCCAGTTCTCACATTGTTCAGACCTCTCTCGGCCCCCCCAGTTCTAACCTTGTTTAAACCTCTCTCGGCCCCCCAGTTCTCACCTTGTTCAGACCTCTCTCGGCCCCCCCAGTTCTCACCTTGTTCAGACTTCTCTCGACCCCCCCAGTTCTCACCTTGTTCAGGTTTCTCTCGGCCCCCCCAGTTCTCACCTTGTTCAGACCTCTCAGCCCCCCCAGTTCTCACCTTGTTCAGACTTCTCTCGTCCCCCCCCAGTTCTCACCTTGTTCAGGTCTCTCTCAGCCCCCCCAGTTCTCCCCTTGTTCCGACCTCTCTCGGCCCCCCCAGTTCTCACCTTGTTCAGACTTCTCTCGGCCCCCCCAGTTCTCACCTTGTTCAGGTCTCTCTCAGCCCCCCCAGTTCTCCCCTTGTTGAGACCTCTCTCAGCCCCCCCAGTTCTCCCCTTGTTCAGACCTCTCTCGGCCCCCCCAGTTCTCACCTTGTTCAGACCTCTCAGCCCCCCCAGTTCTCACCTTGTTCAGACCTCTCTCGGCCCCCCCAGTTCCCACCTTGTTCAGACCTCTCAGCCCCCCAGTTCTCACCTTGTTCAGACCTCTCTCGGCCCCCCCAGTTCTCACCTTGTTCAGACCTCCCGGCCCCCCCAGTTCTCACCTTGTTCAGACCTCTCAGCCCCCCAGTTCTCACCTTGTTCAGACCTCTCAGCCCCCCCCAGTTCTCACCTTGTTCAGACCTCCCGGCCCCCCAGTTCTCACCTTGTTCAGACTTCTCTCAGCCCCCCCCAGTTCTCACCTTGTTCAGACCTCTCTCAGCCCCCCAGTTCTCACCTTGTTCAGACCTCTCAGCCCCCCCAGTTCTCACCTTGTTCAGACCTCTCTCAGCCCCCCAGTTCTCACCTTGTTCAGACCTCTCAGCCCCTCAGTTCTCACCTTGTTCAGACCTCTCTCAGCCCCCCAGTTCTCACCTTGTTCAGACCTCTCGGCCCCCCCAGTTCTCACCTTGTTCAGACCTCTCAGCCCCCCCAGTTCTCACCTTGTTCAGACCTCTCTCAGCCCCCCAGTTCTCACCTTGTTCAGACCTCTCTCGGCCCCCCAGTTCTCACCTTGTTCAGACCTCTCTCAGCCCCCCCAGTTCTCACCTTGTTCAGACCTCTCTCAGCCCCCCAGTTCTCACCTTGTTTAAACCTCTCTCGGCCCCCCAGTTCTCACCTTGTTCAGACCTCTCTCAGCCCCCCCCAGTTCTCACCTTGTTCAGACCTCTCTCGGCCCCCCCAGTTCTCACCTTGTTCAGACCTCTCTCGGCCCCCCCAGTTCTCACCTTGTTCAGACCTCTCTCGGCCCCCCCAGTTCTCACCTTGTTCAGACCTCTCTCGGCCCCCCCAGTTCTCACCTTGTTCAGACCTCTCTCAGCCCCCCCAGTTCTCACCTTGTTCAGACCTCTCGGCCCCCCAGTTCTCACCTTGTTCAGACCTCTCGGCCCCCCAGTTCTCACCTTGTTCAGACCTCTCAGCCCCCCCAGTTCTCACCTTGTTCAGACCTCTCAGCCCCCCCAGTTCTCACCTTGTTCAGACCTCTCAGCCCCCCCAGTTCTCACCTTGTTCAGACCTCTCTCAGCCCCCCAGTTCTCACCTTGTTCAGACCTCTCGGCCCCCCAGTTCTCACCTTGTTCAGACCTCTCTCAGCCCCCCCAGTTCTCACCTTGTTCAGACCTCTCTCGGCCCCCCCAGTTCTCACCTTGTTCAGACCTCTCTCGGCCCCCCCAGTTCTCACCTTGTTAAGACCTCTCAGCCCCCCAGTTCTCACCTTGTTCAGACCTCTCGGCCCCCCAGTTCTCACCTTGTTCAGACCTCTCTCAGCCCCCCCAGTTCTCACCTTGTTCAGACCTCTCGGCCCCCCCAGTTCTCACCTTGTTCAGACCTCTCTCAGCCCCCCAGTTCTCACCTTGTTCAGACCTCTCGGCCCCCCAGTTCTCACCTTTTTCAGACCTCTCTCAGCCCCCCCAGTTCTCACCTTGTTCAGACCTCTCTCGGCCCCCCCAGTTCTCACCTTGTTCAGACCTCTCTCGGCCCCCCCAGTTCTCACCTTGTTCAGACCTCTCTCAGCCCCCCCAGTTCTCACCTTGTTCAGACCTCTCTCAGCCCCCCCAGTTCTCACCTTGTTCAGACCTCTCTCAGCCCCCCCAGTTCTCACCTTGTTCAGACCTCTCGGCCCCCCAGTTCTCACCTTGTTCAGACCTCTCAGCCCACCCAGTTCTCACCTTGTTCAGACCTCTGAGCCCCCCCAGTTCTCACCTTGTTCAGACCTCTCAGCCCCCCCAGTTCTCACCTTGTTCAGACCTCTCTCAGCCCCCCCAGTTCTCACCTTGTTCAGACCTCCCGGCCCCCCAGTTCTCACCTTGTTCAGACCTCTCTCGGCCCCCCCAGTTCTCACCTTGTTCAGACCTCTCTCGGCCCCCCCAGTTCTAACCTTGTTCAGACCTCTCTCGGCCCACCCCAGTTCTCACCTTGTTCAGACCTCTCAGCCCCCCAGTTCTCACCTTGTTCAGACCTCTCAGCCCCGCAGTTCTCACCTTGTTCAGACCTCTCTCAGCCCCCCCAGTTCTCACCTTGTTCAGACCTCTCGGCCCCCCAGTTCTCACCTTGTTCAGACCTCTCTCAGCCCCCCAGTTCTCACCTTGTTCAGACCTCTCGGCCCCCCAGTTCTCACCTTTTTCAGACCTCTCTCAGCCCCCCCAGTTCTCACCTTGTTCAGACCTCTCTCGGCCCCCCCAGTTCTCACCTTGTTCAGACCTCTCTCGGCCCCCCCCAGTTCTCACCTTGTTCAGACCTCTCTCAGCCCCCCCAGTTCTCACCTTGTTCAGACCTCTCTCAGCCCCCCCAGTTCTCACCTTGTTCAGACCTCTCAGCCCCCCAGTTCTCACCTTGTTCAGACCTCTCGGCCCCCCAGTTCTCACCTTGTTCAGACCTCTCAGCCCCTCAGTTCTCACCTTGTTCAGACCTCTCGGCCCCCCAGTTCTCACCTTGTTCAGACCTCTCAGCCCCTCAGTTCTCACCTTGTTCAGACCTCTCAGCCCCCCAGTTCTCCCCTTTTTCCGACCTCTCAGCCCCCCCAGTTCTCACCTTGTTCAGATCTATTAGCCCCCCAGTTCTCACCTTGTTTAGACCTCTCAGCCCCCCCAGTTCTCACCTTGTTCAGACCTCTCAGCCCCACAGTTCTCACCTCTCTCTCTTCTCTTGCAGCATGGAAGTGGCTCTAGCAGTTCTGACTCAGACTGAGGACCAGCGAAGCCCCCGGATCCCGGGATCCCACCCATCATTGTCAGAGGAGATCCAATGATTCCCCAATGTCCTATCTCCCATGTAATGAACAAATAAAGGACCTGCCATTAAATAATGGAGTTGTGGTGTCCGTGTGTCATGGAGTCGGATTCATGCCTGTTCATGGTATATATGGACATGTCCAGTTTGTGGACACATTGAATGACTCTGAAGATATTATTCAGGATATCTCAGCAGGTCCCATGGGGGTCGGGGGGGGGGGGGGCGGGTCACCTTACTGCTGGGGTACTGCTGTTTTCTAGTGGCACTAAGGTCAGGAGACAACAATGTTGTGAAGGGGTTAATCAGATGAAACGGAGATAAGTGATATATAGTGACCTGATGAACGTTGGTGTCGGGGCAGCAGTTATTGGGCGTGTGATGATGGTACGGGGGCAATGTGTGTAATAGGGTTTATTGATCAACTGGATCCAGCCAATTACATAGCGCCACTCTAGCGAAAACTATGTACAGATATTGGGAATAAATAGAACAAAGCAGAATAGAAAAAAATGGCCTCCGGATGGTGGAACACAGCAGGGAAGCCATAAGCCATAGGATGAAACGCCATATCCTATGTACCGAACTCTGCTAGGCTCCATGTGCCCAAGAACAGACGCCACAACTGGTAGACTGGAGGAGTGAAGACTTTGATCTCAAGAGATCCTCCTAGCTGAATGGCTCTACCCAGCTCTACAAATATGGCTTGTTTTGGGATGGAGCTAACTCCCGGCCTAGTGTACTCTGATTCCCATTTATCCCTCAACACCAAACTTTGGGTTCCACCATTAAAATTGTTCAAAACAAAATGACATATACATTAGGGCGTAAGGTCGCCCTTTACCAGAATAGGGAGATAATAAGGCTACAGAGGCTGCAGGCGGTCTAATTCCTCCATATAACATCCAATTTATTAAAAAGGAGGAACCCCAACAATAGGAACCTTGCAGTGATCCTCTAACTCCCTAAAGAAAATAGTCACTACCCATTTCACTTGGGAGCAAGCCTGACGGCCGTTTCGTCACTGAGTATGTGACTTTGTCAGGGGCAAACATTGTTACACGTTGGATCTATAGAAGGTGCAATGTAGGAAAGGTGTAAGGTGGGTGATCTGATGAGACTGAATGATGAGATATCTCTGAAGACTCTTTAGCTTCTAGTATCCAATATGTACGAGACATTGCAGACCTCCGTAAGGTAGTGGTAAGGAAAGGATTACACCAAATGCTAAACCTGCACTCTAATCTCCTTCTGATTAAGATTTAGAAGTATTTTAAGTAAATAATTGTATTTATATATAACATTAGTTTACTTTATATATAGGTACTAGCGACTTGCCCGTCAAAAATGACGGCAATAAAAACTGAAGCCTGGCAATGCTGTTTGCCACACAATGTAAGCCTCTCCCCCTCTACTTTACTGGCCTTGTGATGAGCGCCTTTGGCGCTCATCACAGGCCTTGCAATGAGCCCCTTTGGAGCTCATTGCGAGCTCATTGCGAGTCTCTCCCTCTGTCTACTTCCTCCCTCGTGTCTTATTTCCCCCCTCCTCTCCCTCCCTTGTGTCTCCTTCCGCCTCATTTACCTCCCTTGTATCTCCTGCCCCCCTGTGTTTTTACCTCCCTCTCCCTCCCGTGTCTCTAAACCCCTCCCCTGTGTCTCTTTCCCCCTTCTCCCTCCCATGCATCTCTTCCCCCCCTGTGTCTCCCCCAACCCTCCCCTGTGTCTGTTCCCCCCTGGCCTGTGTCTCTTTCCCCCTCCCCCTGTGTCTGTTCCCGCCTTCCTCGTGTCTCCATTTCCCTCCCTTGTGTATCTTCCCCCCTGCACTCTCTACCCTGCTATAGACTACAGGTTATCTACCCACAATGTCCGTTTGGGTTCTTGGAGTGGCAGACAAACACAGGAGATTGACTCCACATAATAGTCTGGCACCTGTGAACAATAGGCTAACCTCCAAACTCACATAATGCTGTCTCCATGTCTAGTGGTCCAGATCTCAAATAGCCTACATTAACATTATCTGGCAAACAATGAGACAAAACAGAGTACAATTCAATGTAGGTGTTTATGCACATAGTGGCTGGAACCAAACAGTCTGTTCTTTATGGTGGCTCAATGGGCTAAGATCCAGGAACTGGAAAAGGGGTCCGTGACATGAATGCTCAAAATTCTTTCCGTGTCTGAATGGTCACCGACCCGTGGACTGAGATAAGTGGAAATTATATTTAGTTGGATCCTGGAAATGAGGCTAAAGTGGGCCAACCACCCTTTATAAAAATGGAGCCCAGACTATTACAAGACCATAGACAGGGGCTTTGTAGCATTATCACTTCAACTGCTCAAGTCCATCGCGTTGTTATACTGGATGTTGCCTTCTTGCTCACTCAAGATCAATGAAAAAAAGATCTCACCACTAACCATATATCTTCCCCTCAATCCATCATAAACACCATGTTGGCTGTTTGGACTTACCTATCTCACTGACCGCTCCTTACTCTGCACCACCTCTTAGTCACATCACTGGAACACAAAAGCCGGGGGGGGGGGGGTATAGAGCTTTATTAGCATGAAGACCAACGCAGTGACCTAATGAACTAACACTACATGAGGAGTAATAACACTACACAAGGAACAATGACACTATATGAGGAGGAATAACATAACGTGAGGAGCAATAACACTACATGAGGATCAATGACACAATAGGAGGAGCAATAACACTACATGAGGAGCAATAACACTACATGAGGATTAATAACACCAAATGAGGAGTAATAACACTACATGAGGAGCAATAACACTATATGAGGGGTAGTAACACTACATGAGGAGCAATAACACTACACAAGGAACAATGACACGACATGAGGAGCAATAACACTAAATGGGGAGCAATAATACTATATGAGGAGTAATAACTCTACATGAGCATCAATAACTCTACATGAGGAGCAATAACACTATATGGGGAGTAATAACACTATATGGGGAGTAATAATACCACACAAGTCACAATGACACTATATGAGGAGCGATAACACTATATGAGGAGTAATATCACTACATGAGGAGCAATAACACTATATGAGAAGCAATAACACTATACGATGAAAACTTTATACAAATATATTATTTTATATTCTTTATTTTTCCCACTGATATTTTGTACACAATAATAATAATAATAATAATGATGATGAGTCAGTCCAGTGGCAACCTTATTCACTGTACATCCTGTCATATGTATGCCCTACTGGAACAGATGATCCAGGGTCCATATCTCTGTGAGAGGTGTGAGCATGTTGCCTCTCTGGAAGCTCAAATTGGAGATCTGGAGAGGAGAATTGCAGCACTTAGTGATATTGCTCCACTGGAAAGGGAGTTGGTGCTCACGGAGCACAGTTTAGCTGGGCCTAGCATGGAGGGAGGAGCTGGGGCTAGTGAGGACGTCCAGGGAGGTAGCTGGGTTACAGTTCAAGAGGAAGCAGGGGGAACAGGAGGAGGCAGGCCAGTTCTGAGTTGGCAAACACCAACAGATTTGCCAGATTGAGTGAAACTGTCGGGGATGTCCACTCAGGAATGGCAATGCCAGATAGAGCTGTTCCCTCTATCTGCCAGGAGAACAGCTCTACTGGAGGAGAGGGAGGGCAGAGCAACAGACAGGTTTTGGTTGTAGGGGACTCTATTATTAGGAAGGTAGACAGGGTGATTTGTCACCCAGATCCCAGCAATTGAACAGTTTGCTGTCTCCGGGTGCTCGGGTTCGTCATGTTGTGGATCGGGTAGACAAATTATTGAGAGGGGATGGAAATGAACCGGCGGTCTTGGTTCATATTGGTACCAATGACAAAGTTAGTGGAAGATGGAGTGTCCTAAAGAATGATTTTAGACAACAAGGTAATAAGCTGAAGGCAAGGACCTCCAAGGTAGTATTTTCTGAGATACTACCAGTGCCACATGCTAGCCCAGGGAGGCAGAAGGAGCTTAGGGAGGTTAATGCGTGGCTAAAGATGTGGTGCACTAAGGAGGGGTTTGTGTTTGACTTCTCACTTGGGTACAATCTCTACAGTAGGGATGGATTGCACCTTAATGATGAGGGAGCTTTTGTACTAGGGGATAGGATGGTAGAAAGGCTGGAGGAATTTTTAAACTAGTAGTTGGGGGGGAGGGACTAGATATAAGTAATGGGGTAGAAAGTGTAGAGGGTATAAGGGATGAATTAACAACTCATAGGGGAGGAGATGGGGGGAGGGGTAGTATAGTCAATAGGGAGGTAGTACTAAGTAACTCAAGTACAGTGGCAGGCACTTCAGAACTACAGACTCATAACATAAGGTGTATGCACGCTAATGCCAGAAGCTTGCCAGGAAAAATGGGAGTTAGAATTATTAGCAATTAATGAAAAATGGGATTTAATAGGCATTACCGAAACGTGGTGGGATGAATATTATGACTGGACTGCTAATCTGGATAGTTATAACCTATTTAGGTAAGATAGAGGCAATGGTAAAAGAGTAGGAGGGATTTGTCTGGTTGTTAAGCCTGAATTTAAGCCTATAGTCAGAGAAGATATTTATGGTGGACCTAGTGATAAAGCTGAATGTTTGTGGGTAGAGTTAAATAGCGGAGCAGCAAATTCCAAAAGAATATTAGTAGGAGTATGCTATAAACCCCCAAATATAGCTGAAAGTGAGGAAATACAATTATTGTTACAGATTGGAAATGCAGCTAAGCATGGGCAAGTTCTAATAATGGGAGATTATAATTACCCTAAAATAAACTGGATGAATGAGACCAGCAGTTCAGCTAAGGGGAGCTTGTTCTTGAGTACACTCAGGGATCATTAACTGGCCCAGGTTATACAAGAGCCTACTAGAAATGAGGCCATCTTGGATTTAGTCACAAATAATATTGATATTGTATCAAATGTGGAAATAGGGCAACCTTTGGGAAACAGTGATCACAACACAGTCTCGTTTGAGATTGAATTAAAAAAACAAGATTTTAAGGGGCCAACGAAAACTCCTTATTTTAAAAGGGCAGATTTTAACGGTCTAGGGGCAGCAATACAAAGTATAGACTGGGACAGAGGTATGATGGGTAAAAATACTGACCATAAATGGACAACGTTTAAATCCTTACTAAATATACATACACATCGGCATATACCATGTGGGAATAAAAGTAAAGGAGTAAATCCCATCCAATGTGGCTTAGCAATGATTTAAAGATCAAGATACGGAGTAAAAAACAGGAATTTATATTATACAAACAAGAGGGGACAGAGACTGCCTTACAGGAATACAAGGAAATCACCAAGGAAAGGGCTATTAGACTGACTGACACAGAAAATGGCAAGTTATATGTAAGGAGAGTAAGACTAACCCTAAACATGTGTATAAATATATTACTGGGAAGAAGGCTAGGAAGGTAGCCATAGGAACATTACAATGTGACACAGTCTGATAATTAGTGACCAGGAAAAGGCAGATGAGCTAAATAAGTTATTTTCGTCGGTATACACAAGGGAGGTACCAGTGGTTGGGACACGGCAACATAATGGGGCTACACTACCTTCACCAAATAATTGGTTAACACAGGAAGTAATCCAAAAGAGGTTGGAAAAAATAAATGTTAATAAAGCCCCGGGTCCTGATGGAATACATCAGAGGGTACTGGGGGAACTGGGTTCTGTAATAGCCAAACCATTATATTTAATTTTTCAAGATTCACTCAACACAGGGTCTCTACCAGATGACTGGAGAAAAGCAGATGTGATACCTATATTTAAAAAGGGAGCAAGATCAAATCCGGGAATTATAGACCAGTGAGCCTCACTTCTGTAGTGGGGAAGCTTTTAGAAGGGTTAATAAGGGATAATATACAAGAATATGTCTATTTGAACAGGATTATAAGTAGGAGTCAACATGGATTTATGAGGGATAGGTCATGTCAAACAAATCAAATTAGTTTCTATAAGGAACCTGGATCAAGACAACTCATGTATGTAGTCTTTTTGGATTTTGCAAATGCTTTTGATACAGTGCCACATGGGAGACTATTGTGCAAACAAAGGGATACAGGAGTTGCAGTAAATATCTGCTCATGGATTGAGAGCTGGCTAAAAGACAGGAAGCAAAGGGTTGTGGTAAATGGAACATACTCCGATTGGACTAATGTGGTAAGTGGGGTTCCTCAGGGTTCAGTATTAGGTCCTCTCCTTTTTAACATATTTACTAATGACTTAGAGGTAGGATTGGAGTGTTGTGTCTCCATTTTCGCTGATGACACAAAGTTGTGCAAGGTAATTAAATCAGATAATGATGTGCTTTCCCTCTAAAGGGATTTACATAAAATTGAGGAATAGGCATCTAATTGACAGATGAGATTTAATACGAATAAATGTAAAGTTATGCATCTGGGAAGGAAAAATAGCCGTGCAATTTATAATCTTAAGGGAGCAAATCTAGGGATATCAGCTATAGAAAGGGATTTGGGAGCTTGTGGACAACCACCTAGGTAACAGAGCTCAAAGCCAAGCAGCAGCTGCAAAGGCAAATAAAATATTAGCATGTATTAGGAAGGGTATAGAAGCCAGGGAAGCAAATAAATTCTGCCACTATACAAATCCCTAGTACGCCCTCATTTGGAATATGGAGGACAATTTTGGGCACCACTTCATAAAAAGGACATTTTAGAGCTGGAAAAGGTACAGAGGAGGGCAACAAAACTAATAAGGGGAATGGAGGGGCTAAGTTATGAAGAAAGACTAACCAAATGACACTTATTATCTAGAAAAAAGGCGTCTAAGAGGAGATATGATTACCTTATATAAATACATCCAGGTGCAGTATAAAGATTTTTTAAGAGAGCTTTTTGTGCCAATTGGTTTTCATCTGACAAGAGGACATCCTGAGGTTAGAAGTAAAAAGATTCCACCTTAAAGAAAGAAAAGGGTTCTTCACAGTAAGGGTGGTTAATCTGTGGAATTCTCTACCAGAGGAGGTGGTGACAGCGGATTTGATAGATAACTTTAAAAGGGGACTAGATTTGTTTCTAATTAAAAAGGGAATTCAGGGTTATCATGGATAACAACTAATTAATTAATAGTTAATCTGCATATTGGAGATCGGAGGAGATCTTGAAAGGTTGAACTTGATGGACTGAAGGTCTTTTTTCAACCTTAAATACTATGTAACTATGTAACTATGTAATTGGGAACATTATAGGATGGGGGGGGGGGGTGATACATTAAGCAGATATTTCTGGTGCTGTTGTGGAATTGGGAAATTTTTGGGATGTGGGGGTGATACCTTAAGCAGTTACATCTGGTGCTGATGTAGAATTGGGAACATGATTGGATGTGGTGGGGGATACATTAAGCAGATTCTTCAGGTTCTGATGTAGAATCGGGAACATTATAGGATGTGGGGGTGATACATTAAGGAGATACTTCTTGTGCTGATGTAGAATTGGAACATTATAGGATGGGCGGGTGATACATTAAGGAGATACTTCTTGTGCTGATGTGGAATTGGGAACATCATAGGATGGGGGGGTAATACATTAAGCAGATACTTCTGGTGCTGATGTAGAATTGGGAACATTATTGGATGGGGGGGTAATACATTAAGCAGATACTTATGGTGCTGACGTAGAATTGGTTACATTATTAGATGGGGGGTAATACATTAAGCAGATACTTCTGGTGCTTATGTAGAATTGGAACATTATTGGATGTGGGGGGGGGGGGTTGATAAATTAAGCTGATACATCTGGTGCTGATGTAGAATTGGGAACATGATTGGATGTGGTGGGGTACATTAAGCAGATTCTTCAGGTTCTGATGTAGAATTGGGAACATTATAGGATGTGGGGGTAATACATTAAGCAGATACTTATGGTGCTGACGTAGAATTGGTTACATTATTAGATGGGGGGTAATACATTAAGCAGATGCATCTGGTGCTTATGTAGAATTGGAACATTATTGGATGTGGGGGGGGGGTGATAAATTAAGCTGATACATCTGGTGCTGATGTAGAATTGGAACATTAAAGGATGTGGGGGGTACAATTAGGAGATACTTCTTGTGCTGATGTGGAATTGGGGACTTTATTGGATGGGGGGAGGGGATGATACATTAAACAGATACTTCTGGTGCTGATGTAGAATTGGAACATTATAGGATGTGGGGGGGGGTACATTAAAGAGATGCGTCTTGTGCTGAGGTAGAATTGGGGCCTTTTATTGGATGTGGGGGGGGGGGGGGTGATACATTAAGCAGATACTTCTGGTGCTGATGTAGTATTTGGAACATTATAGGATGTGGGGGGTACAATAAGCAGATACTTCTGGTGCTGATGTAGTATTTGGAACCATATAGGATGTGTGGTGGGGGTGATACATTAAGCAGATACTTATTGTGCTGATGTAGAATTGGGGCCTTTATTGGATGTGGGAGGGGGTGATAAATTAAGCAGATACATCTGGTGCAGATGTAGAATTGGAACTGTAACGGAGCTGGAACACGCAGTCCAATATCTCCGCTGGTATACAGTAAAATACCCAAGAGGCACTACAGTCTCACCATTCCCGACCTCCCATATTGGACGACACACAATTTGGGAGTCAAATGAATACTCACTTTATTTTGTTATTGCAGAAATATTTATACCCATCTCTTCCCACAGGCAATACACATGCCCATATTTGGCCGCAATATACCCATATAGAGAACAATAGGGGGGGGTCACACCTCCCCGAGGCTCCCTGGCAACTTTGATACAATCAGACATTGATTCAATTACACTTCTTTGTTCTTATCTGAGAATGAAAACACTGTATACAATAGACTTCCTTTATCTTATGCAGAGTCGCTGTAACAGGATTATCTCCCATGCCAAGTAGCTGCAAATGTCTGGGACAATATTCTGCAGAGCATAAACCAACATACATGCAGTATAATAGTAGGATCATATTTTAACCATAATAATCATAAAACAGGGTAAAACAGTGATGGGTTCCGTTACAGGAACATTAAAGGATGTGTGGGGTACATTAAGGAGATACTTCTTGTGCTGATGTAGAATTGGGGACGTTATTGGATGGGGGGAGGGGGTGATACATTAAACAGATACTTCTGGTGCTGATGTAGAATTGGAACATTATAGGATGTGGGGGGTACATTAAGGAGATGCTTCTTGTGCTGATGTAGAATTGGGGACTTTATATGATGTGGGTGGGGGTGATACATTAAGCAGATACTTCTGGTGCTGATGTAGAATTTGGAACATTATAGGATGTGGGGGGTACAATAAGGAGATACTTCTGGTGCTGATGTAGAATTGGGAACAATATAGGATGTGTGGTGGGGGTGATACATTAAGCAGATACTTCTGGTGCTGATGTAGAATTGGGAACAATATAGGATGTGTGGTGGGGGTGATACATTAAGCAGATACTTCTGGTGCTGATGTAGAATTGGGAACATTATAGGATGTGTGGTGGGGGTGATACATTAAGCAGATACTTCTGGTGCTGATGTAGAATTGGGAACATTATAGGATGTGTGGTGGGGGTGATACATTAAGCAGATACTTCTGGTGCTGATGTAGAATTGGGAACATTATAGGATGTGTGGTGGGGGTGATACATTAAGCAGATACTTCTGGTGCTGATGTAGAATTGGGAACAATATAGGATGTGTGGTGGGGGTGATACATTAAGCAGATACTTCTGGTGCTGATGTAGAATTGGGAACATTATAGGATGTGTGGTGGGGGTGATACATTAAGCAGATACTTCTGGTGCTGATGTAGAATTGGGAACATTATAGGATGTGTGGTGGGGGTGATACATTAAGCAGATACTTCTGGTGCTGATGTAGAATTGGGAACAATATAGGATGTGTGGTGGGGGTGATACATTAAGCAGATACTTCTGGTGCTGATGTAGAATTGGGAACAATATAGGATGTGTGGTGGGGGTGATACATTAAGCAGATACTTCTGGTGCTGATGTAGAATTGGGAACATTATAGGATGTGTGGTGGGGGTGATACATTAAGCAGATACATCTGGTGCTGATGTAGAATTGGAACATTAAAGGATGTGGGGGGTACATTAAGGTCATACTTCTTGTGCTGATGTGGAATTGGGGACTTTATTGGATGGGAGGAGGGGGTGATACATTAAACAGATATTTCTGGTGCTGATGTAGAATTGGAACATTATAGGATGTGGGGGGGGGGGTACATTAAAGAGATGCTTCTTGTGCTGATGTAGAATTGGGGACTTTATTGGATGTGTGTGTGTGGGGGGGGGGGGGTGATACATTAAGCAGATACTTCTGGTGCTGATGTAGAATTGGAACATAATAGGATGTTGGGGGGGTACATTAAGCAGATACTTCCGGTGCTGATGTAGAATTGATAACATTATTCGATTTTGGGGATGTGATACAATAATCAGATACTTCTGGTGCTAATGTAGAATTTGAACATTATTGGATGTGGGGGCGGGGCAGATACATTAAGCAGATCATTTTGGTGCTGCTGTAGAATTGGGAACATTATTGGATGTGGGGGGGGTGATACATTAAGCAGATCATTTTGGTGCTGCTGTAGAATTGGGAACATTATTGGATGTGGGGGGGTGGTACATTAATCAGAAACTTCTGGTGCTGATGTAGAATTGGGAACAATATAGGATGTGGGGTGGGGGTGGTACATTAAGCAGATACTTTTGGTGCTGATGTAGAATTGGAACATTATAGGATGTGGTGGTCTGGGGTGATACATTAAGAAGATACTTCTGATGCTGATGCAGAATTGGGAATATTATTGGATGTGTGTGGGGGGGGTACATTAAACAGATACTTCTGGAGCTGATGTTGAATTGGAACATTATTGGATGGGGTGATACTTTAAGCAGATACTTCTGGTGCTGATGTAGAATTAGAACATTATAGGATGTGTGGGGAGGTACATTAAGGAGATATTTATTGTGCTGATGTAGAAGTGGGGACTTTATTGGATGTGGGGGTGATACATTAAGAAGATACTTCTGGTGCTGATGTGGAATTGGGAACATTATTGGATGTGGGGGTGATACATTAAGCAGATATCTTTGGTGCTGATGTAGAATTGGGAACATTATTGGATGGGGGGCGGGTGATACATTAAGCAGATACTTCTAGTGCTGATGTAGAATTGGAACATTATTGGATGTGTGTGTTTGAAGCTAGTTCATTGCCCTTGATCTGGAGACCAAGAGAAATATGACAACCTCACTAAATGACAACAGAAATATGCCAGACCAGATATATTACATGGTTGGTAACCATAGTATCTTGGCGGAGGAAGGTCCACATGATCTTTATTGTTTTGGGTTTTAAGATGCGTCTGAAGTCAGTCTGTTTTGTTCTAAACAATGTATATGTGCACTTCTTATGTCCTAAGAAAAGGGATCTGATTTCGCCTGTAACTGATCTGAATAGAATTGCTGGGGATGGTGAAATCCTGAACACAAAAAGGCACGGCCTTAAGGGAGAAAGCTGGGTTGCGCTTGGTCCCACAAATCTAGGTTGTAACATATAAGTTTCTAACTGCCTCTCTAGTTTATCCTCCTGGATGACCACCCACCATCTCAAACTCAACATGGATAAGACCAAACTCCTATTCTTCCCTCCCTCTCCAACAGCGTCAATTCCTCACATCTCTCTCACTGTCGACAACGACATCATCACCCCCTCCTCCCAAGCCAGTTGTCTTGGGGTTCTTGTCCTTTTAACTTAAAACATTTTTCCAAAATACGTCACTTCCTTAGACAAGACACAACTAAGATTCTAATACATTCCCTCATCATATCCCGTCTTGACTACTGCAACTCACTTCTGACTGGCCTACCCACCCCCGTCTATCTTCCCTTTAATCCATAATGACACCTCCACTAGACTCATCTTCCATACTAACCGCTCATTGTCTGCAGCTCTCTGTCAGTCACTTCATTGGTTTCCTGTAGCCTCCAGAATAACATTTAAAATCACCCTAACCATGACCTCAAATACAGCGCACCCCCTTATATCTCTGCTCTCATTTCTAAATACTCCCCCACCCACCCTCTTCCCTCTGCTAATGACCCTCTTCTTTCCTCCTCTCTTATCACCTCCTTTCACTCCCTCCTTCAGGACTTTTCTCGTGCTGCCCCTATTCTGTGTCACTCCTTGCCTCGCTCCACTATCCTCCTGCCTTAAATCATTCAAAACCTCAATAAAAACGCATCTGTTTAAAGAAACTTATCACCTTCTGCCTTCATCCACAATGCATCTCTCACCCTCCTGTACCTCACCCAACCCCTTTAGATTGTAAGTCTGTGAGTTTTCAGTCTTGTATGGTGCTTTGGGAATGGGCCCTCCATTTCTTGCAATGTATTAATATTGTTTTTGCATTGAACACAATCCATGGATAGCGCTATGGAATAAGTTGACGCTTTACAAATAAACGTTAATATTATATATATATATACAGTATATATATATACTACAGAAACTAATTTATATAACAATTCTGTAAAAATACTGAGCAGAGCCCTGATTGTTGTATATTTAAGCAAAACTTCCCAGGACCACAACAAACACAAGTGAGTGTCGCCCTCTGGAGTATAAACCTTGTAACTACAACATCTTGACCATGGAATTGTAACAAATACCATCCAAAGTATCCCGTAAAGCTGAAAGTCTGAAGCAAAGTAAGAGAGTAATAAATTGCCAATAAATAGTACTGTGCTTTCCATGTCTCAGTTTGCCTTGTGCCATTCAACCTTATTGACCTTCTTCTCAACTACCTGTCCCCACTCCACTCCACCCAGAATGCTTCCACCAAACACTCATGTTGTGCTGCTCCCCTCTACTAGACCCTATCATGGTTTCCTGTCTTATCAAAGATAAGATTCAAAATCCTAAGGCTATTCCACCAAGGTCTTAATAGCACGACACCTTCCTAAACCTCCACCCTAATCTCCTAATATACTCCAACCCACCCTCTCAACTGAAATGGCGCATAGCAAGATAATAAATGGCCTGCTCACTGCTCAAATCAAAGGGACAGACGTCTCCTTACTACTCATTGACCTCTCTGATGCCATTGACATAGTAGACCACCCACTCCTCCTGCAAACTCAATGGTCCTCAATGGTCGTCTCATGGTTTGAACCAGAAAATACATTTGACAAGAATCACAGTATATCCTGGACTTGAACTTTAATTATATTGGCTAAAAAAGTTTTTTGGAAAAATAGGACAACTCACATAGAACAAAACAGTTTGTTTTTTTTAAGGGGAAAAATGAGATTAAACACTCATGGATAGGAAGACTCTTGAAATAGATTGTATTTGAGACGCGTCGAGTAGTTGAGCTGTCCCAATGTTGGGTTAGGCCTTATTGCTCTAGTCTGTACGTAGTATCAGTTTCCTAATCAGCCAGTAGGTTATACTCAGTACCTATACAGACACCTCAGTCGGACCTTAGGGCCAAAGAACTTTAGAACCTTAAGAAGTAATCTTGAGGATACTAAGAAACAAAAGGGAGAGTTTGTAGACCATTTTCACTGAGGATAAAAAGAAGAAGTGTTCATACTATTTAGTAAATCAGAATTTAGCAAATACAGACGAAAATGACTGGAGCAAAATATTCTCAAACAATTAGTTAGGAGTAGATGTCCCAATTCAAAGAAAAATTGGTAATTGTACATTATTTTTCTTAAATATATGAGGAACCAAGGGATAGTGACACAAGTCACGCAACAGGGTATCTTCCTATCCATGGGTGTCTAACCTCATTTTCCACTCTTTAAAAAACAAACAAACAAAAAAAACTTTTGTTTTTTGTGAGTTTTCCTATTTTTCCCCAAAAACTTTTTTAGCCAATAAAAGTTACATTTTAAAATGTAGTTAGAGTGCAGGATCTACTGTGATTCCTGTAAAATGTATTTTCTGCTCTAGATATGGTCTTAATCCCAGGTTCCTAGCACCTATCACTTTCATCAAAACTTAGTAACATTGTCTGTGCATCAGTAATCTCCTGTTATGAGCCTCATGGAGTCATAACTTTCTAATTGTTCCTTCAGTCATGTCCATTGTGGGACCTCTTCCCCTCCATAGTCACTCGGGTACCTCACGGCTCTGTCCTAGATCCCTTGCTTTACAAACTACAACTACTTTTGATAAAATAATCCACTCTTCCAGTTTCATTTTTATTGTGACAAGACCCAAATGTATATTTTCTTTCCAAACCGGCCCCCCAATGCTACTAATCTCCTCCTGGATGGTCTAACC
This sequence comes from Discoglossus pictus, assembly GCA_027410445.1. Taxonomy (NCBI): domain Eukaryota; kingdom Metazoa; phylum Chordata; class Amphibia; order Anura; family Alytidae; genus Discoglossus; species Discoglossus pictus. The sequence continues at coordinate 29,365 of JAPZIH010000243.1, forward strand.
TATGTCATGACATGTCTTTTTAACATTTTCTACTGGATGGCCTCCCATCACCTAAACATAAATATGCTGAGGACAGAGTTATTAGTTATTCGTCATCATCCTCCACGTCCTCAATCACACAAACATCTCCAGTCTGATGTCTCACTCAGACCTCTACTCCGTCCCATAATTAAAAAAAATTCTGCCATCTTCACCTCCAGAATATCTCTAAAATTCACCCCTTCCTCATGCACAACTCTATAAAGACCACAATTACCATTTTCATCATACCCAAGCTTGATTACGCCAACTCCACATTAGTTGGCCCTTCACTCAACGGTGTTCCCAGTCCAATTTATCCTGAATGCTTCTGCCAGATCCACCCACATCACCCAACACCCAACACTCAGCTATTTTTATTGGTCAAACATTTTAGTTAGTGTGATGAACTCTGGAGATACAATACTCTGATAATATATTGGCATTTTTCGTGTTTTGCTGCCTCACAACCTGGAAGTAACATGGATTTGCATCATCTCATTTACAGAGCATGCCCACAACAACAAATAGGACAACATAAAAGAACAAGTCCCTGTGCATAACTATTCACCCCCTAAAGACAATACTTTGTAGCGCCACCTTTTGCGGCAATCACAGCTCCAAGTCGCTTTGGATAAGTCTCTATGAGCGCCATATCTTACCACTGGGATTTTTGCCCATTCCTCCTTGCAAGACTGCTCCAGCTCCTTCAAGTTGGATGGTTTGTGCTTGTGGACAGCAATATTTTTGTCTGACCACAGATTTCCTATTGGATTGAGGTCTGGGCTGTGACTCGGCCATCCCAACACATTTACATGTCTCCCCTTACACCCCCCAAGTGTTGCTTTAGCAGTGTGTTTGGGGTCATTGTCCTGCTGGAAGGTGACCCTCCGTCCTAGCCTCAAATCACGCACAGAGTGGTGCAGGTTTTGCTCAAGAACATCCCTGTATTTAGCACCATCCATCTTTCCCCCAACTCTGATCAGGGATGGTGCTCTTTGGGTGATGTGATGCGTTGTGTTTGCGCCAGACATAGCGTTTTCTTTAATGGATGAAAAGTTACATTTTAGTCTCATCAGACCAGAGCACCTTCCTCCATACATTTTGGGAGTCTCCCACAAGCCTTTTCACAAACTCAGAACGTGCCATTTTGTTTTTTGCTGAAAGTAATGGCTTCCTTCTGGCCACTCTGCCATAAAGCCCAACTCTATGGCTCGTACGGCTTATTGTCGTCCTATGTACAGATACTCCAGTCTCTGCTGTGGATCTCTGCAGCTCCTCCAGGGTTACCTTAGGTCTCTGTGCTGTCTCTCTGATTAATGCCCTCCTTGCCCGGTCCGTGAGTTTTGGTGGTCGGCCGTCTCTTGGCAGGATTGCTGTTGTGCCATGTTCTTTCCATTCTTTATGATAGATTTGATGGTGCTCCTGGGGATCATCAAATATTTGGATATTTTTTTATAACCTAACCCTGACTTGTACTTCTCAACAACATTGTCCCTTATTTGTTTGGAGAGTCCCTTGGTCTTCATGGCAGTGTTTGGTTAGTGGTGCCTCTTGCTTAGGTGTTGCAGCCTCTGTGGTGTGTATATGTAATGACAGGTCATGTGACACTTAGATTGCACACAGGTGGACATCATGTCACTAATTATGTGACTTCTGAAGGTAATTGGTTGCACCAGAGCTTTTTATGGGCTTCATAACAAAGGGGGTGAATACATACGCACACGCCAATTTTCTGTTTTCTATTTCTAAAAAATAGTTTTATGTATATAATTTTCTAATTTCACTTCACCAACTTAGACTATTGTGTTCTGATCCGCCACATAAGATTCAGATTAGCAAAACATTGAGCTTAAGGCTGTAATGTAACAAATAGGTAAAAAGTCAAGGGGGGTGAATACTTTTTCAAGGCACTGTATATATAAAATCACTAATATATAATCACTAATATACAGTAGTTTTCCTACTGCGAGTTGTCGTCCCGTTGTGAAGCGAGGGACGCAGTTGCGGGGGTGGAGGCCCACGGGACTTAGCTGCAATGAGTGCCAAAGGCGCTCATTGCAGGGGTTTAGATGAGAACCAATGGACCAAGAGTCAGAGGGACTCAGCGTGTAGCAGTTTGGCGCTGATCGCGGGGCACACAGTACTTTACAAATTTAAGGGCCGTACTACCAAACTCAAAAGACCACCAAAAAACACCAAATACTTAAAAAAAATACTGTACACACTCACACACAGCACAGTGCGAGAGGCAGGGAGCCTGCGAGTGAGGTTGCAAGTTCATTTGAGGCATAATGTAGATGGAGGGAGAGGCTCACGACTAGCGCCAAAAGTGCTCAGAGGGGCCACAGCATTGTGTGGCAAACAGCACGGCCTGGCTTATAATTATATTGCCGTCTTTTTTTGACGGGCAAGTTGCTAGTATATAACTAATACTCAGCTGCTTCCAGTGTTAGCCCACCCTGATGGAAAGCCATATTATATACTAAGGTTCTGTAACCAGGTGCCATGCTGAGTAACCCAGAGTATCACAGAGTAACACAGAGTATCACAGAGTAACCCAGAGTAAACCAGATTACCACAGAGTACCACAGAGTAACCCAGAGTAACCCAGAGTATCACAGAGTACCACAGAGTACCACAGAGTATCACAGAGTACCACAGAGTAACCCAGAGTATCACAGAGTACCACAGAGTACCACAGAGTAACCCAGAGTACCACAGAGTACCACAGAGTAACCCAGAGTATCACAGAGTAACCCAGAGTACCACAGAGTAACCCAGAGTACCACAGAGTACCACAGAGTACCACAGAGTAACCCAGAGTATCACAGAGTAACCCAGAGTACCACAGAGTACCACAGAGTAACCCAGAGTATCACAGAGTACCACAAAGTACCACAGAGTAACCCAGAGTATCACAGAGTAACCCAGAGTACCACAGAGTACCACAGAGTATCACAGAGTAACCCAGAGTATCACAGAGTACCACAGAGTACCACAGAGTAACCCAGAGTAACACAGAGTATCACAGAGTAACCCAGAGTACCACAGAGTACCACAGAGTAACCCAAAGTATCACAGAGTACCACAGAGTACCACAGAGTATCACAGAGTACCACAGAGTACCACAGAGGAACCCAGAGTACCACAGAGTACCACAGAGTATCACAGAGTACCACAGAGTAACCCAGAGTACCACAGAGTACCACAGAGTATCACAGAGTACCACAGAGTAACCCAGAGTACCACAGAGTACCACAGAGTATCACAGAGTAACCCAGAGTACCACAGAGTAACCCAGAGTACCACAGAGTATCACAGAGTACCACAGAGTAACCCAGAGTAACACAGAGTATCACAGAGTAACCCAGAGTATCAGAGTATCACAGAGTACCACAGAGTATCACAGAGTACCACAGAGTAACACAGAGTATCACAGAGTAACCCAGAGTATCACAGAGTACCACAGAGTATCACAGAGTACCACAGAGTAACACAGAGTATCACAGAGTATCACAGAGTATCACAGAGTACCACAGAGTAACACAGGGTATCACAGAGTACCACAGAGTAACCCAGAGTACCACAGAATACCACAGAGTATCACAGAGTACCACAGAGTAACCCAGAGTACCACAGAGTACCACAGAGTAACCCAGAGTACAACAGAGTATCACAGAGTTTCACAGAGTACCACAGAGTTTCACAGAGTACCACAGAGTACCACAGAGTATCACAGAGTATCACAGAGTACCACAGAGTATCACAGAGTACCACAGAGTACCACAGAGTATCACAGAGTAACCCAGAGTACCACAGAGTACCACAGAGTACCACAGAGTATCACAGAGTAACCCAGAGTATCACAGAGTAACCCAGAGTACCACAAATTACCACAGAGTAACCCAGAGTACCACAGAGTACCACAGAGTGACCCAGAGTACCACAGAGTACCACAGAGTACCACAGAGTAACCCAGAGTAACACAGAGTAACCCAGAGTACCACAGAGTACCACAGAGTAACCCAGAGTATCACAGAGTACCACAAAGTACCACAGAGTAACCCAGAGTATCACAGAGTAACCCAGAGTACCACAGAGTACCACAGAGTATCACAGAGTAACACAGAGTATCACAGAGTAACCCAGAGTATCACAGAACACCATAGAGTAACCCAGAGTACCACAGAGTACCACAGAGTATCACAGAGTACCACAGAGTACCACAGAGTATCACAGAGTACCACAGAGTACCACAGAGTATCACAGAGTATCACAGAGTAACCCAGAGTATCACAGAGTACCACAGAGTACCACAGAGTATCACAGAGTAACACAGAGTATCACAGAGTAACCCAGAGTATCACAGAGTACCACAGAGTACCACAGAGTAACCCAGAGTACCACAGAGTACCACAGAGTAACACAGAGTGTCACAGAGTATCACAGAGTACCACAGAGTATCACAGAGTACCACAGAGTACCACAGAGTAACCCAGAGTACCACAGAGTACCACAGAGTATCACAGAGTACCACAGAGTAACCCAGAGTACCACAGAGTATCACAGAGTATCACAGAGTACCACAGAGTATCACAGAGTACCACAGAGTAACCCAGAGTACCACAGAGTACCACAGAGTACCACAGAGTATCACAGAGTAACCCAGAGTATCACAGAGTACCACAAATTACCACAGAGTAACCCAGAGTACCACAGAGTACCACAGAGTGACCCAGAGTACCACAGAGTACCACAGAGTAACCCAGACTAACAAAGAGTATCACAGAGTAACCCAGAGTATCACAGAGTATCACA
>JAPZIH010000244.1:0-34149 GCA_027410445.1 Discoglossus pictus
TATCTGCCCCTCACTGTCCCTGCTCCTACCACTATCTGTCCCTCACTGTCCCTGCTCCCCCCACTATCTGTCCCTCACTGTCCCTGCTCCCCCCACTATCTGCCCTCATTTTCCCTGCTCCCCACCACTATCTGCCCCTCACTGTCCCTGATCTCCCCACTATCTGTCCCTGCTCCCCCCACTATCTGCCCCTCACTGTCCCTGCTCCCCCCACTATCTGTCCCGCACTGTCCCTGATCTCCCCACTATCTGTCCCTCACTGTCCCTGCTCCCCCCACTATCTGCCCCTCACTGTCCCTGCTCCCACCACTATCTGTCCCTCACTACGCCTGCTCCCCACCACTATCTGCCGTGCTCCCCACCACTATCTGCCCGTGCTCCCCACCACTATCTGCCCGTGCTCCCCACCACTATCTGTCCCTGCTCCCCACCACTATCTGTCCCTCACTGTCCCTGCTCCCCACCACTATCTGTCCCTGCTCCCCACCACTATCTGTCCCTGCTCCGCACCACTATCTGTCCCTGCTCCCCACCGCTATCTGTCCCTGCTCCCCACCGCTATCTGTCCCTGCTCCCCACCTCTATCTGTCCCTGCTCCCCACCACTATCTGTCCCTGCTCCCCCCGCTATCTGTCCCTGCTCCCCACCGCTATCTGTCCCTGCTCCCCACCGCTATCTGTCCCTGCTCCCCACCGCTATCTGTCCCTGCTCCCCACCTCTATCTGTCCCTGCTCCCCACCACTATCTGCCCTCATTTTCCCTGCTCCCCACCACTATCTGCCCCTCACTGTCCCTGCTCCCCCCCACTATCTGCCCCTCACTGTCCCTGCTCCCCCCACTATCTGCCACTCACTGTCCCTGCTCCCCACCGCTATCTGTCCCTGCTCCCCACCACTATCTGCCCTCATTTTCCCTGCTCCCCACCACTATCTGCCCCTCACTGTCCCTGCTCCCCCCCCACTATCTGCCCCTCACTGTCCCTGCTCCCCCCACTATCTGCCCCTCACTGTCCCTGCTCCCCCCACTATCTGCCACTCACTGTCCCTGCTCCCTCCACTATTTGCCCCTCATTGTCCTTGCTCCCACCACTATCTTCCCCTCACTGTCCCTGCTCCCCCACTATCTGCCCCTCAACTTCCCTGCTCCCACCAATATCTGCCCCTGCTCCCCCCACTATCTGCCCCTCAGTGTCTCTGCTCCCCCCACTATCTCCCCCTCACTGTCCCTGCTCCCACCACTATCTGCCCCTCACTGTCCTTGCTCCCACCACTATCTGCCCCTCACTGTCCCTGCTCTCACCACTATCTGCCCCTCACTGTCCCTGCTCCCCCCACTATCTGCCCCTGCTCCCCCCACTATCTGCCCCTCACTGTCCCTGCTCCCCCCACTATCTGCCCCTCACTGTCCCTGCTCCCCCCACTATCTGCCCCTCACTGTCCCTGCTCCCCACCACTATATGCCCCTCACTGTCCCTGCTCCCACCACTATCTGCCCCTCACTGTCCCTGCTCCCCCCACTATCTGCCCCTCACTGTCCCTGCTCCCCCCACTATCTGCCCCTCACTGTCCCTGCTCCCCACCACTATATGCCCCTCACTGTCCCTGCTCCCACCACTATCTGCCCCTCACTGTCCCTGCTCCCCCCACTATCTGCCCCTGCTCCCCCCACTATCTGCCCCTCACTGTCCCTGCTTCCCTCACTATCTGTCCCTGCTCCCCTCCACTATCTGCCCCTCACTGTCCCTGCTCCCCCCACTATCTGCCCCTCACTGTCCCTGCTCCCCCCACTATCTGCCCCTCACTGTCCCTGCTCCCCCCACTATCTGCCCCTCACTGTCCCTGCTCCCAATACTATCTGCCCCTCACTGTCCCTGCTCCCCACCACTATCTGCCCCTCACGGTCCCTGCTCCCACCACTATCTGCCCCTCACTGTCCCTGCTCCCCCCACTATCTGCCCCTGCTCCCCTCCACTATCTGCCCCTCACTGTCCCTGCTCCCCCCACTATCTGCCCCTCACTGTCCCTGCAACCCCCACTATCTGCCCCTCACTGTCCCTGCTCCCCCCACTATCTGTCCCTCACTGTCCCTGTTCCCCCCACTATCTGTCCCTCACTGTCCCTGCTCCCCCCACTATCTGCCCTCATTTTCCCTGCTCCCCACCACTATCTGTCCCTCACTGTCCCTGCTCTCCCCACTATCTGTCCCTGCTCCCCTCACTATCTGCCCCTCACTGTCCCTGCTCCCACCACTATCTGTCCCTCACTGCCCCTGCTCCCCACCACTATCTGCCCGTGCTCCCCACCACTATCTGCCCGTGCTCCCCACCACTATCTGTCCCTGCTCCCCACCACTATCTGCCCCTCATTTTCCCTGCTCCCCCCACTATCTGCCCCTCACTGTCCCTGCTCCCACCACTATCTGTCACTCACTGTCCCTGCTCCCCCCACTATCTGCCCCTGCTCCCCCGACTATCTGCCCCTCACTGTCCCTACTTCCCTCACTATCTGTCCCTGCTCCCCTCCACTATCTGCCCCTCACTGTCCTTGCTCCCACCACTATCTGCCCCTCACTGTCCTTGCTCCCACCACTATCTGCCCCTCACTGTCCTTGCTCCCACCACTATCTGCCCCTCACTGTCCCTGCTCCCCCCACTATCTGCCCCTCACTGTCCCTGCTCCCACCACTATCTGCCCCTCACTGTCCCTGCTCCCACCACTATCAGCCCCTCACTGTCCCTGCTCCCCCCACTATCTGCCCCCTCACTGTCCCTGCTCCCCCCACTATCTGCCCCTTTACTGTCCCTGCTCCCCCCACTATTCTCCCTGCTCCCCCCACTATCTGCCCCTCACTGTCCCTGCTCCCCCCACTATCTGCCCCTCACTGTCACTGCTCCCCCCACTATCTGCCCCTCACTGTCCCTGCTCCCACCACTATCTGCCCCTCACTATCTGTCCCTGCTCCCTCCACTATTTGCCCCTCATTGTCCTTGCTCCCACCACTATCTGCCCCTGCTCCCCCCACTATCTGCCCCTGCTCCCCCCCACTATCTGCCCCTGCTCCCCCCACTATCTGCCCCTCACTGTCCCTGCTCCCACCACTATCTGCCCCTCACTGTCCCTGCTCCCACCACTATCTGCCCCTCATCTCTGTATCTGTGTGTGTTATATCTGTATATCTCTGTATGTTGTGTCTCTACGTGTCATTATATGTCTGTACATTGGTGTGTCTCTATGTTGTGTCTCTACGTGTCATTATATGTCTGTACATTGGTGTGTCTCCATGTTGTGTCTCTACGTGTCATTATATGCCTGTACATTGGTGTGTCTCTGTATATTGTGTGTCTACGTGTCATTATATGTCTGTACGTTGGTATATCTCTGTATGTTGTGTCTCTACGTGTCATTATATGGCTGTACGTTGGTATATCTCTGTATATTGTGTGTCTACGTGTCATTATATGTCTGTACATTGGTGTGTCTCTGTATGTTGTGTCTCTACGTGTCATTATATGCCTGTACATTGGTATATCTGTATATTGTGTGTCTACGTGTCATTATATGCCTGTACATTGGTATATCTCTGTATGTTGTGTCTCTACGTGTCATTATATGCCTGTACATTGGTATATCTCTGTATGTTGTGTGTCTACGTGTCATTATATGCCTGTACATTGGTATATCTCTGTATGTTGTGTCTCTACATGTCATTATATGCCTGTACATTGGTATATCTCTGTATGTTGTGTCTCTACGTGTCATTATATGCCTGTACATTGGTATATCTCTGTATGTTGTGTCTCTACGTGTCATTATATGCATGTACATTGGTATATCTCTGTATATTGTGTCTCTACGTGTCATTATATGCCTGTACATTGGTGTGTCTCTGTATGTTGTGTCTCTACGTGTCATTATATGCCTGTACATTGGTGTGTCTCTGTATGTTGTGTCTCTACGTGTCATTATATGGCTGTACATTGGTATATCTCTCTATGTTGTGTCTCTACGTGTCATTATATGTCTGTACATTGGTATATCTCTCTATGTTGTGTCTCTACGTGTCATTATATGCCTGTACATTGGTATATCTCTGTATATTGTGTGTCTACGTGTCATTATATGTCTGTACATTGGTATATCTCTGTATGTTGTGTCTCTACATGTCATTATATGCCTGTACATTGGTATATCTCTGTATGTTGTGTCTCTACGTGTCATTATATGCATGTACATTGGTATATCTCTGTATATTGTGTCTCTACGTGTCATTATATGCCTGTACATTGGTGTGTCTCTATGTTGTGTCTCTACATGTCATTATATGCCTGTACATTGGTATATCTCTGTATATTGTGTCTCTACGTGTCATTATATGCCTGTACATTGGTATATCTCTGTATATTGTGTGTCTACGTGTCATTATATGCCTGTACATTGGTATATCCCTGTATATTGTGTCTCTACGTGTCATTATATGCCTGTACATTGGTGTGTCTCTGTATGTTGTGTCTCTACGTGTCATTATATGGCTGTACATTGGTATATCTCTCTATGTTGTGTCTCTACGTGTCATTATATGCCTGTACATTGGTATATCTCTGTATATTGTGTGTCTACGTGTCATTATATGTCTGTACATTGGTGTGTCTCTGTATGTTGTGTCTCTACGTGTCATTATATGTCTGTACATTGGTGTGTCTCTGTATGTTGTGTCTCTATGTGTCATTATATGCCTGTACATTGGTGTGTCTCTATGTTGTGTCTCTACATGTCATTATATGCCTGTACATTGGTATATCTCTGTATGTTGTGTCTCTACGTGTCATTATATGCCTGTACATTGGTATATCTCTGTATGTTGTGTCTCTACATGTCATTATATGTCTGTACATTGGTGTGTCTCTGTATGTTGTGTCTCTACGTGTCATTATATGTCTGTACATTGGTGTGTCTCTGTATGTTGTGTCTCTACGTGTCATTATATGCCTGTACATTGGTGTGTCTCTATGTTGTGTCTCTACATGCCATTATATGCCTGTACATTGGTATATCTCTGTATATTGTGTCTCTACGTGTCATTATATGCCTGTACATTGGTATATCTCTGTATATTGTGTGTCTACGTGTCATTATATGTCTGTACATTGGTGTGTCTCTGTATGTTGTGTCTCTACGTGTCATTATATGTCTGTACATTGGTGTGTCTCTGTATGTTGTGTCTCTACGTGTCATTATATGTCTGTACATTGGTATATCTCTGTATGTTGTGTCTCTACGTGTCATTATATGCCTGTACATTGGTATATCTTTGTATGTTGTGTCTCTACGTGTCATTATATGCCTGTACATTGGTGTGTCTCTATGTTGTGTCTCTATGTGTCATTATATGTCTGTACATTGGTGTGTCTCTGTATGTTGTGTCTCTACGTGTCATTATATGCCTGTACATTGGTGTGTCTCTATGTTGTGTCTCTACATGCCTGTACATTGGTATATCTCTGTATGTTGTGTCTCTACGTGTCATTATATGCCTGTACATTGGTATATCTCTGTATATTGTGTCTCTGCGTGTCATTATATGGCTGTACATTGGTATATCTCTGTATGTTGTGTCTCTACGTATCATTATATGGCTGTACATTGGTATATCTCTGTATGTTGTGTCTCTACGTGTCATTATATGCCTGTACATTGGTATATCTCTGTATGTTGTGTCTCTACGTGTCATTATATGCCTGTACATTGGTATATCTCTGTATGTTGTGTCTCTATGTGTCATTATATGCCTGTACATTGGTATATCTCTGTATGTTGTGTCTCTACGTGTAAATATATGTCTGTACATTGGTATATCTCTGTATATTGTATCTCTACGTGTCATTATATGCCTGTACATTGGTATGTCTCTGTATGTTGTGTCTCTACGTGTCGTTATATGTCTGTACATTGGTATATCTCCGTATGTTGTGTCTCTACGTGTCATTATATGGCTGTACATTGGTATATCTCTGTATGTTGTGTCTCTACGTGTCATTATATGCCTGTACATTGGTATATCTCTGTATATTGTGTGTCTACGTGTCATTATATGTCTGTACATTGGTATATCTCTGTATGTTGTGTCTCTACATGTCATTATATGCCTGTACATTGGTATATCTCTGTATGTTGTGTCTCTACGTGTCATTATATGCATGTACATTGGTATATCTCTGTATATTGTGTCTCTACGTGTCATTATATGCCTGTACATTGGTGTGTCTCTGTATGTTGTGTCTCTACGTGTCATTATATGCCTGTACATTGGTGTGTCTCTGTATGTTGTGTCTCTACGTGTCATTATATGGCTGTACATTGGTATATCTCTCTATGTTGTGTCTCTACGTGTCATTATATGTCTGTACATTGGTATATCTCTCTATGTTGTGTCTCTACGTGTCATTATATGCCTGTACATTGGTATATCTCTGTATATTGTGTGTCTACGTGTCATTATATGTCTGTACATTGGTATATCTCTGTATGTTGTGTCTCTACATGTCATTATATGCCTGTACATTGGTATATCTCTGTATGTTGTGTCTCTACGTGTCATTATATGCATGTACATTGGTATATCTCTGTATATTGTGTCTCTACGTGTCATTATATGCCTGTACATTGGTGTGTCTCTATGTTGTGTATCTACATGTCATTATATGCCTGTACATTGGTATATCTCTGTATATTGTGTCTCTACGTGTCATTATATGCCTGTACATTGGTATATCTCTGTATATTGTGTGTCTACGTGTCATTATATGCCTGTACATTGGTATATCCCTGTATATTGTGTCTCTACGTGTCATTATATGCCTGTACATTGGTGTGTCTCTGTATGTTGTGTCTCTACGTGTCATTATATGGCTGTACATTGGTATATCTCTCTATGTTGTGTCTCTACGTGTCATTATATGCCTGTACATTGGTATATCTCTGTATATTGTGTGTCTACGTGTCATTATATGTCTGTACATTGGTGTGTCTCTGTATGTTGTGTCTCTACGTGTCATTATATGCCTGTACATTGGTGTGTCTCTATGTTGTGTCTCTACATGTCATTATATGCCTGTACATTGGTATATCTCTGTATGTTGTGTCTCTACGTGTCATTATATGCCTGTACATTGGTATATCTCTGTATGTTGTGTCTCTACGTGTCATTATATGTCTGTACATTGGTGTGTCTCTGTATGTTGTGTCTCTACGTGTCATTATATGCCAGTACATTGGAATATCTCTGTATATTGTGTGTCTACGTGTCATTATATGTCTGTACATTGGTGTGTCTCTGTATGTTGTGTCTCTACGTGTCATTATATGTCTGTACATTGGTGTGTCTCTGTATGTTGTGTCTCTACGTGTCATTATATGCCTGTACATTGGTGTGTCTCTATGTTGTGTCTCTACATGCCATTATATGCCTGTACATTGGTATATCTCTGTATATTGTGTCTCTACGTGTCATTATATGCCTGTACATTGGTATATCTCTGTATATTGTGTGTCTACGTGTCATTATATGTCTGTACATTGGTGTGTCTCTGTATGTTGTGTCTCTACGTGTCATTATATGTCTGTACATTGGTGTGTCTCTGTATGTTGTGTCTCTACGTGTCATTATATGTCTGTACATTGGTATATCTCTGTATGTTGTGTCTCTACGTGTCATTATATGCCTGTACATTGGTATATCTCTGTATGTTGTGTCTCTACGTGTCATTATATGCCTGTACATTGGTGTGTCTCTATGTTGTGTCTCTATGTGTCATTATATGTCTGTACATTGGTGTGTCTCTGTATGTTGTGTCTCTACGTGTCATTATATGCCTGTACATTGGTGTGTCTCTATGTTGTGTCTCTACATGCCTGTACATTGGTATATCTCTGTATGTTGTGTCTCTACGTGTCATTATATGCCTGTACATTGGTATATCTCTGTATATTGTGTCTCTGCGTGTCATTATATGGCTGTACATTGGTATATCTCTGTATGTTGTGTCTCTACGTGTCATTATATGGCTGTACATTGGTATATCTCTGTATGTTGTGTCTCTACGTGTCATTATATGCCTGTACATTGGTATATCTCTGTATGTTGTGTCTCTACGTGTCATTATATGCCTGTACATTGGTATATCTCTGTATGTTGTGTCTCTACGTGTCATTATATGCCTGTACATTGGTATATCTCTGTATGTTGTGTCTCTACGTGTCATTATATGCCTGTACATTGGTATATCTCTGTATGTTGTGTCTCTACGTGTCATTATATGGCTGTACATTGGTATATCTCTGTATGTTGTGTCTCTACGTGTCATTATATGCCTGTACATTGGTATATCTCTGTATGTTGTGTCTCTACGTGTAAATATGTCTGTACATTGGTATATCTCTGTATATTGTGTCTCTACGTGTCATTATATGCCTGTACATTGGTATGTCTCTGTATGTTGTGTCTCTACGTGTCGTTATATGTCTGTACATTGGTATATCTCCGTATGTTGTGTCTCTACGTGTCATTATATGGCTGTACATTGGTATATCTCTGTATGTTGTGTCTCTACGTGTCATTATATGGCTGTACATTGGTATATCTCTGTATATTGTGTCTCTACGTGTCATTATATGCCTGTACATTGGTATATCTCTGTATGTTGTGTCTCTACGTGTCATTATATGGCTGTACATTGGTGTGTCCCTGTATGGTGTATTTCTACATGTAGTATGTTGGCTCAGCCGTCCCACATACATGTTAACCTCCTGTAGTTCAGTTGTGCCCCCTCACAGTGCAGCTGAAGGCTCCTTCCTGCCCCCCACCCTCACACACTAAGCTGCCGACTTCCTCCCCTGCCCCCAGGCGATGAATGGGGTGAGAGAGGAAAGAAGGGGGTGTATCCTCACTGGCAACTGCAGACCCGGATGACTGACACCCCTCCCTATCCCCTGTAACTCCAGGCCATGGGGGGAGGGGGGGCAGCAAGGTTAATTCCCCCTACAGTGACCCACAGGGGGAGGGGGGGGGGCTCATGTCGGTAACTGGTATGTGGAGACCAGAACTGTCCTAAGATGGACAAGACCTTCATAAGGAGTGAGAGTAACAGAGGGGGACTGACCCCTCCCCGTGAGAGTAACAGAGGGGGACTGACCCCTCTCCGTGAGAGTAACAGAGGGGGACTGACCCCTCCCCGTGAGAGTAATAGAGGGGGCTAACACCCCAGTGAGTGGGACTGACCCCTCCCAGTGAGAGTAATAGAGGGGGCTGACACCCCAGTGAGTGGGACTGACCCCTCACAGTGAAAGTAATAAAGGGGGCTAATACCCCGGTGAGTGGGACTGACCCCTTCCAGTGAGAGTAATAGAGGGGGCTAATACCCCGGTGAGTGGGACTGACCCCTCTCTGTTAGAGTAATAGAGGGGGCTAATACCCCGGTGAATGGGACTGACCCCTCCCAGTGAGAGTAATAGAGGGGGCTAACACCCCAGTGAGTGGGACTGACCCCTCACAGTGAAAGTAATAAAGGGGGCTAATACCCCGGTGAGTGGGACTGACCCCTTCCAGTGAGAGTAATAGAGGGGGCTAATACCCCGGTGAGTGGGACTGACCCCTCTCTGTGAGAGTAATAGAGGGGGCTAATACCCCGGTGAGTGGGACTGACCCCTCCCAGTGAGAGTAACAGAGGGGGCTAATAACCCAGTGAGTGGGACTGACCCCTCTCTGTGAGAGTAATAGAGGGGGACTGACCCCTCCCCTTGAGAGTAACAGAGGGTGACTGACCCCTCCCAGTGAGAGTAATAGAGGGGGCTAATACCCCGGTGAGTGGGACTCACCCCTCTCTGTGAGAGTAATAGAGGGGGCTAATACCCCGGTGAGTGGGACTCACCCCTCTCTGTGAGAGTAATAGAGGGGGCTAATACCCCGGTGAGTGGGACTCACCCCTCTCTGTGAGAGTAATAGAGGGGGCTAATACCCCGGTGAGTGGGACTGACCCCTCCCAGTGAGAGTAACAGAGGGGGCTAATACCCCAGTGAGTGGGACTGACCCCTCTCTGTGAGAGTAATAGAGGGGGACTGACCCCTCCCCTTGAGAGTAACAGAGGGTGACTGACCCCTCCCAGTGAGAGTAATAGAGGGGGCTAATACCCCGGTGAGTGGGACTCACCCCTCTCTGTGAGAGTAATAGAGGGGGCTAATACCCCGGTGAGTGGGACTCACCCCTCTCTGTGAGAGTAATAGAGGGGGCTAATACCCCGGTGAGTGGGACTCACCCCTCTCTGTGAGAGTAATAGAGGGGGCTAACACCCCAGTGAGTGGGACTGACCCCTCCCAGTGAGAGTAATAGAGGGGGCTAACACCCCAGTAAGTGGGACTGACCCCTCCCAGTGAGAGTAATAGAGGGGGCTAACACCCCAGTGAGTGAGACTGACCCCTCCCAGTGAGAGTAATAGAGGGGGCTAACACCCCAGTGAGTGGGACTGACCCATCCCAGTGAGAGTAACAGAGAGGGCTAATACCCCAGTGAGTGGGACTGACCCCTCCCAGTGAGAGTAATAGAGGGGGCTAACACCCCAGTAAGTGGGACTGACCCCTCCCAGTGAGAGTAATAGAGGGGGCTAACACCCCAGTGAGTGGGACTGACCCCTCCCAGTGAGAGTAATAGAGGGGGCTAACACCCCAGTAAGTGGGACTGACCTCTCCCAATGAGAGTAATAGAGGGGGCTAACACCCCAGTGAGTGGGACTGACCCCTCCCAGTGAGAGTAATAGAGTGGGCTAACACCCCAGTAAGAGGGACTGACCCCTCCCAGTGAGAGTAATAGAGGGGGCTAACACCCTAGTGAGTGGTACTGACCCCTCCCAGTGAGAGTAATAGAGGGGGCTAACACCCCAGTGAGTGGGACTGACCCCTCCCAGTGAGAGTTATAGAGGGGACTAATACCCCGGTGAGTGGGACTGACACCTCCCAGTGAGAGTAATAGAGGGGGCTAACACCCCAGTGAGTGGGACTGACCCCTCTCTGTGAGAGTAATAGAGGGGGCTAACACCCCAGTGAGTGGGACTGACCCCTCTCTGTGAGAGTAATAGAGGGGGCTAACACCCCAGTGAGTTGGACTGACCCCTCCCAGTGAGAGTAATAGAGGGGGCTAACATCCCAGTGAGTGGGACTGACCCCTCTCTGTGAGAGTAACAGAGGGGGGCTGACCCCTCCCCGTGAGAGTAACAGAGGGGGACTGACCCCTCCCAGTGAGAGTAATAGAGGGGGCTAACACCCCAGTGAGTGGGACTGACCCCTCCCAGTGAGAGTAATAGAGTGGGCTAACACCCCAGTAAGAGGGACTGACCCCTCCCAGTGAGAGTAATAGAGGGGGCTAACACCCTAGTGAGTGGTACTGACCCCTCCCAGTGAGAGTAATAGAGGGGGCTAACACCCCAGTGAGTGGGACTGACCCTCCCAGTGAGAGTTATAGAGGGGGCTAATACCCCGGTGAGTGGGACTGACACCTCCCAGTGAGAGTAATAGAGGGAGCTAATACCCCAGTGAGTGGGACTGACCCCTCTCTGTGAGAGTAATAGAGGGGGCTAACACCCCAGTGAGTGGGACTGACCCCTCCCAGTGAGAGTAATAGAGGGGGCTAACATCCCAGTGAGTGGGACTGACCCCTCCCCGTGAGAGTAACAGAGGGGGACTGACCCCTCCCCGTGAGAGTAACAGAGGGGGCTAACACCCCAGTGAGTGGGACTGACCCCTCCCAGTGAGAGTAATAGAGGGGGCTAACACCCT
This sequence comes from Discoglossus pictus, assembly GCA_027410445.1. Taxonomy (NCBI): domain Eukaryota; kingdom Metazoa; phylum Chordata; class Amphibia; order Anura; family Alytidae; genus Discoglossus; species Discoglossus pictus. The sequence goes on from JAPZIH010000244.1 coordinate 11,820, forward strand.
AGTGAGTGGTACTGACCCCTCCCAGTGAGAGTAATAGAGGGGGCTGACACCCCAGTGAGTGGGACTGACCCCTCACAGTGAAAGTAATAAAGGGGGCTAATACCCCGGTGAGTGGGACTGACCCCTTCCAGTGAGAGTAATAGAGGGGGCTAATACCCCAGTGAGTGGGACTGACCCCTCCCAGTGAGAGTAATAGAGGGGGCTAACACCCCAGTGAGTGGGACTGACCCCTCCCAGTGAGAGTAATAGAGTGGGCTAACACCCCAGTAAGAGGGACTGACCCCTCCCAGTGAGAGTAATAGAGGGGGCTAACACCCTAGTGAGTGGTACTGACCCCTCCCAGTGAGAGTAATAGAGGGGGCTAACACCCCAGTGAGTGGGACTGACCCTCCCAGTGAGAGTTATAGAGGGGGCTAATACCCCGGTGAGTGGGACTGACACCTCCCAGTGAGAGTAATAGAGGGAGCTAATACCCCAGTGAGTGGGACTGACCCCTCTCTGTGAGAGTAATAGAGGGGGCTAACACCCCAGTGAGTGGGACTGACCCCTCCCAGTGAGAGTAATAGAGGGGGCTAACATCCCAGTGAGTGGGACTGACCCCTCCCCGTGAGAGTAACAGAGGGGGACTGACCCCTCCCCGTGAGAGTAACAGAGGGGGCTAACACCCCAGTGAGTGGGACTGACCCCTCCCAGTGAGAGTAATAGAAGGGGCTAACACCCCAGTGAGTGGGACTGACCCCTCCCAGTGAGAGTAATAGAGGGGGCTAACACCCCAGTGAGTGGGACTGACCCCTCCCAGTGAGAGTAATAGAAGGGGCTAACACCCCAGTGAGTGGGACTGACCCCTCCCAGTGAGAGTAATAGAGGGGGCTAATAACCCAATGAGTGGGACTGACCGCTCTCTGTGAGAGTAATAGAGGGGGCTAATAACCCAATGAGTGGGACTGACCCCTCTCTGTGAGAGTAATAGAGGGGGCTAACACCCCAGTGAGTGGGACTGACCCCTCTCTGTGAGAGTAATAGAGGGGGACTGACCCCTCCCTGTGAGAGTAACAGAGTGGGCTAACACCCCAGTGAGTGGGACTGACCACTCCCAGTGAGAGTAATAGAGGGGGCTAACACCCCAATGAGTGGGACTGACCCCTCTCTGTGAGAGTAATAGAGGGGGCTAACACCCCAGTGAGTGGGACTGACCCCTCTCTGTGAGAGTAATAGAGGGGGCTAATACCCCAGTGAGTGGGACTGACCCTTCCCAGTGAGAGTAATAGAGGGGGCTAACACCCCAGTGAGTGGGACTGACCCCTCCCAGTGAGAGTAATAGAGGGGGCTAACACCCCAGTGAGTGGGACTGACCCCTCCCAGTGAGAGTAATAGAGGGGGCTAACACCCCAGTGAGTGGGACTGACCCCTCCCAGTGAGAGTAATAGAGGGGGCTAACATCCCAGTGAGTGGGACTGACCCCTCCCAGTGAGAGTAATAGAGGGGGCTAACACCCCAGTGAGTGGGACTGACCCCTCCCAGTGAGAGTAATAGAGGGGGCTAACACCCCAGTGAGTGGGACTGACCCCTCCCAGTCAGAGTAATAGAGGGGGCTAACACCCCAGTGAGTGGGACTGACCCCTCTCTGTGAGAGTAATAGAGGGGGCTAACACCCCAGTGAGTGGGACTGACCCCTCTCTGTGAGAGTAATAGAGGGGGCTAATACCCCAGTGAGTGGGACTGACCCTTCCCAGTGAGAGTAATAGAGGGGGCTAACACCCCAGTGAGTGGGACTGACCCCTCCCAGTGAGAGTAATAGAGGGGGCTAACACCCCAGTGAGTGGGACTGACCCCTCCCAGTGAGAGTAATAGAGGGGGCTAACACCCCAGTGAGTGGGACTGACCCCTCCCAGTGAGAGTAATAGAGGGGGCTAACATCCCAGTGAGTGGGACTGACCCCTCCCAGTGAGAGTAATAGAGGGGGCTAACACCCCAGTGAGTGGGACTGACCCCTCCCAGTGAGAGTAATAGAGGGGGCTAACACCCCAGTGAGTGGGACTGACCCCTCCCAGTAAGAGTAATAGAGGGGGCTAACACCCCAGTGAGTGGGACTGACCCCTCTCTGTGAGAGTAATAGAGGGGGCTAACACCCCAGTGAGTGGGACTGACCCCTCTCTGTGAGAGTAATAGAGGGGGCTGACACCCCAGTGAGTGGGAATGACCGCTCTCTGTGAGAGTAATAGAGGGGGCTAATACCCCAGTGAGTGGGACTGACCCTTCCCAGTGAGAGTAATAGAGGGGGCTAACACCCCAGTGAGTGGGACTGACCCCTCTCTGTGAGAGTAATAGAGGGGGCTGACACCCCAGTGAGTGGGACTGACCGCTCTCTGTGAGAGTAATAGAGGGGGCTAATACCCCAGTGAGTGGGACTGACCCTTCCCAGTGAGGGTAATAGAGGGGGCTAATATCCCAGTGAGTGGGACTGACCTCTCCCAGTGAGAGTAATAGAGGGGGCTAATACCCCAGTGAGTGGGACTGACCGCTCTCTGTGAGAGTAATAGAGGGGGACTGACCCCTCCCAGTGAGAGTAATAGAGGGGGCTAACACCCCGGTGAGTGGGACTGACCTCTCCCAGTGAGAGTAATAGAGGGGGCTAATACCCCAGTGAGTGGGACTGACCGCTCTCTGTGAGAGTAATAGAGGGGGCTAACACCCCAGTGAGTGGGACTGACCCCTCCCAGTGAGAGTAATAGAAGTAGCTAACACCCGAGTGAGTGGGACTGACCCCTCCCAGTGAGAGTAACAGAGGGGGACTTACCACTCCCAGTGAGAGTAACAGAGGGGGCTAACACCACAATGAGTGGGACTGACCCCTCTCTGTGAGAGTAATAGAGGGGGCTAACACCCCAGTGAGTGGGACTGACCCCTCTCTGTGAGAGTAATAGAGGGGGCTAACACCCCAGTGAGTGGGTCTGACCCCTCTCTGTGAGAGTAATAGAGGGGGCTAATACCCCGGTGAGTGGGACTGACCTCTCCAATTGAGAGTAATAGAGGGGGCTAATATCCCAGTGAGTGGGACTGACCTCTCCAATTGAGAGTAATAGAGGGGGCTAATACCCCAGTGAGTGGGACTGACCCCTCCCAGTGAGAGTAATAGAGGGGGCTAATACCCCGGTGAGTGGGACTGACCCCTCCCAGTGAGAGTAATAGAGGGGGCTAATACCCCAGTGAGTGGGACTGACCCCTCCCAGTGAGAGTAATAGAGGGGGCTTATACCCCAGTGAGTGGGACTGACCCCTCCCAGTGAGAGTAATAGAGGGGGCTAATACCCCAGTGAGTGGTACTGACCCCTCCCAGTGAGAGTAATAGAGGGGGCTAATACCCTGGTGAGTGGGACTGACCCTTCCCAGTGAGAGTAATAGAGGGGGCTGACACCCCGGTGAGTGGGACTGACCCCTCCCAGTGAGAGTAACAGAGGGGGCTAACACCCCGGTGAGAGTAATAGAGGGGGCTAATACCCCGGTGAGTGGGACTGACCCCTTCCAGTAAGAGTAATAGAGGGGGCTAATATCCCAGTGAGTGGGACTGACCCCTCCCAGTGAGAGTAATAGAGGGGGCTAACACCCCAGTGAGTGGGACTGACCCCTCTCTGTGAGAGTAATAGAGGGGGCTGACACCCCGGTGAGTGGGACTGACCCCTCCCAGTGAGAGTAATAGAGGGGGCTAACACCCCAGTGAGAGTAATAGAGGGGGCTAATACCCCAGTTAGTGGGACTGACCCCTCTCTGTGAGAGTAATAGAGGGGGCTAATACCCCGATGAGTGGGACTGACCCCTCCCATTGAGAGTAATAGAGGGGGCTAACACCCCAGTGAGAGTAATAGAGGGGGCTAATACCCCAGTTAGTGGGACTGACCCCTCTCTGTGAGAGTAATAGAGGGGGCTAATACCCCGGTGAGTGGGACTGACCCCTCCCAGTGAGAGTAATAGAGGGGGCTAACACCCCAGTGAGAGTAATAGAGGGGGCTAATACCCCAGTGAGTGGGACTGACCCCTCCCAGTGAGAGTAATAGAGGGGGCTTATACCCCGGTGAGTGGGACTGACCCCTCCCAGTGAGAGTAATAGAGGGGCTAATACCCCAGTGAGTGGGACTGACCCCTCTCTGTGAGAGTAATAGAGGGGGCTAATACCCCAGTGAGTGGGACTGACCCCTCTCTGTGAGAGTAATAGAGGGGGCTAACACCCCAGTGAGTGGGACTGACCCCTCCCAGTGAGAGTAATAGAGGGGGCTAATACCCCGGTGAGTGGGACTGACCCCTCTCTGTGAGAGTAATAGAGGGGGCTAATACCCCGGTGAGTGGGACTGACCCCTCTCTGTGAGAGTAATAGAGGGGGCTACCACCCCAGTGAGTGGGACTGACCCCTCCCAGTGAGAGTAATAGAGGGGGATAATACCCCGGTGAGTGGGACTGACCCCTCTCTGTGAGAGTAATAGAGGGGGCTAATACCCCGGTGAGTGGGACTGACCCCTCTCTGTGAGAGTAATAGAGGGGGCTAACACCCCAGTGAGTGGGACTGACCCCTCCCAGTGAGAGTAATAGAGGGGGCTAATACCCCGGTGAGTAGGACTGACCCCTCCCAGTGAGAGTAATAGAGGGGGCTAATACCCCAGTGAGTGGGACTGACCCCTCCCAGTGAGAGTAATAGAGGGGGCTAACACCCCAGTGAGTGGGACTGACCCCTCTCTGTGAGAGTAATAGAGGGGGCTAATTCCCCGGTGAGTGGGACTGACCCCTCCCAGTGAGAGTAATAGAGGGGGCTAATACCCCAGTGAGTGGGACTGACTCCTCTCTGTGAGAATAATAGAGGGGGCTGACACCCCGGTGAGTGGGACTGACCCCTCCCAGTGAGAGTAATAGAGGGGGCTAATACCCCGGTGAGTGGGACTGACCCCTCCCAGTGAGAGTAATAGAGGGGGATAACACCCCAGTGAGTGGGACTGACCCCTCCCAGTGAGAGTAATAGAGGGGGCTAATACCCCGGTGAGTGGGACTGACCCCTCCCAGTGAGAGTAATAGATGGGGCTAATACCCCAGTGAGTGGGACTGACCCCTCTCTGTGAGAGTAATAGAGGGGGCTAACACCCCGCTGAGTGGGACTGACCCCTTTCTGTGAGAGTAATAGAGGGGGCTAATACCCCAGTGAGTGGGACTGACCCCTCCCAGTGAGGGTAATAGAGGGGGCTAATACCCCGGTGAGTGGGACTGACCCCTCCCAGTGAGAGTAATAGAGGGGGCTAATACCCCAGTGAGTGGGACTGACCCCTCTCTGTGAGAGTAATAGAGGGGGCTAACACCCCGCTGAGTGGGACTGACCCCTTTCTGTGAGAGTAATAGAGGGGGCTAATACCCCAGTGAGTGGGACTGACCCCTCCCCGTGAGAGTAACAGAGGGGGACTGACCCCTCCCAGTGAGGGTAATAGAGGGGGCTAACACCCCAGTGAGTGGGACTGACCCCTCCCAGTGAGAGTAATAGAGGGGGCCAACAGCCCGGTGAGTGGGACTGACCCCTCCCAGTGAGAGTAATAGAGGGGGCTAATACCCCAGTGAGTGGGACTGACCCCTCTCTGTGAGAGTAATAGAGGGGGCTAATACTCCGGTGAGTGGGACTGACCCCTTTCTGTGAGAGTAATAGAGGGGGCTAATACCCCAGTGAGTGGGACTGACCCCTCCCAGTGAGGGTAATAGAGGGGGCTAACACCCCAGTGAGTGGGACTGACCCCTCCCAGTGGGAGTAATAGAGGGGGCTAACACCCCAGTGAGAGTAATAGAGGGGGCTAACACCCCAGTGAGAGTAATAGAGGGGGCTAATACTCCGGTGAGTGGGACTGACCCCTTTCTGTGAGAGTAATAGAGGGGGCTAACACCCCAGTGAGTGGGACTGACCCCTCTCTGTGAGAGTAATAGAGGGGGCTAACACCCCAGTGAGTGGGACTGACCCCTCCCAGTGAGAGTAATAGAGGGGGCTAACACCCCGGTTAGTGGGACTGACCGCTCTCTGTGAGGGAGGGTTATTATCCCACTAGGTGAGAGCGCAGAGACTGTTCTTGTTCAAGAATTGAGACTGATCCCTCCACCCTAGTGTGCGAGACTGGTCCATCCATTGGGAGTGCGGGTCTCCACCACCACTGTGAATCCAGACTACTGGGGTCTGTCTCCCAACCCCAGTGAGACTGCCTCAGTCCCCTGCCCCAGTGAATGAGACTGTCACATCCAGTGAGTAATGAGGCTACTCCAACCTGAGTGAGAACCACATCTAGCGATTGAGTGCCCACCTACCCCGGTGAGTGAGGGTGTCTGCCCTATAAGACTGAGGGCCTCTTCTCTCCTACCCCAGTGAGACAGTCCCATTCAATGGATGAGGGCCTCTTCTATGCTACCCCAGTGAGACAGTCCCATTCAATGGATGAGGGCCTCTTCTATGCTACCCCAGTGTGACGGTCCCATTCAGTGGATGAGGGCCTCTTCTCTCCTACCCCAGTGAGACTGTCCCATTCAATGGATGAGGGCCTCTTCTCTCCTACCCTGGTGTGACTGTCTCATTCAATGTATGAGTGTCTCTTCTCTCCTACCCTGGTGTGACTGTCTCATTCAATGGATGAGGGCCTCTTCTCTCCTACCCTGGTGTGACTGTCTCATTCAATGGATGAGGGCCTCTTCTCTCCTACCCTGGTGTGACTGTCTCATTCAATGTATGAGTGTCTCTTCTCTCCTACCCTGGTGTGACTGTCTCATTCAATGGATGAGGGCCTCTTCTCTGCTACCCCAGTAAGACTGTCCCATTCAATGGATGAGGGCCTCTTCTCTGCTACCCCAGTGAGACTGTCCCATTCAATGGATGAGGGCCTCGTCTCTCCTACCCCAGTGAGACTGTCCCATTCAATGGATGAGGGCCTCTTCTATGCTACCCCAGTGTGCCTGTCCCATTTAATGGATGAGGGCCTCTTCTCTCCTACCCCAGTGAGACTGTCCCATTCAATGGATGAGGGCCTCTTCTCTCCTACCCTGGTGTGACTGTCCCATTCAATGGATGAGGGCCTCTTCTCTCCTACCCCAGTGAGAATGTCTCATTCAATGGATGAGGGCCTCTTCTCTCCTACCCCAGTGAGACTGTCCCATTGAATGGATGAGGGTCTCTGCTCACTTATCCCAGTGAGCAGAGGATGTCTCCCCCCATTACCTATATAAGGCTGTCTCAGCCAGTGTGTGAGGGGTCTATGCTCTCCTAGCCCAGTATGACTGTCTCTTCTCCTACCCTAGTGAGTGAGATCTCTCTCCATGGCTCCCCTCCCCCTCTCTCTGATCCCCTCTGTACAGCCAGTCAGGTGTAGCAGGAGCTTTAGCGGCAGGCGCGCCCCCCCCCCCCCCTTCTGTCACATTACACCTTATCCCTGTCCTCTTATCTGTGTCTCCCCTCCCCCTCCCCTAACCTTTATCCCCCTGCACCCTGTTATCTTGCACATTCCCGTGTGTCTCTCATTAGAGTGTAAGCTCTTTGTGTGACGAGGGGCAGGATGAGGGCAGCTTAGGAGAAGCACCATATGGCAGATGGCTGGGGGGGAGAGGAGTCTACCCCCCTACTGTAAGGAAGACGTGTGGGGGGGGGGGGGTGCACTCAGGCAGGATGCCCTATTAACCCTTTCAAGACATACAGGAGATTCATAGATCTATACACAAAATATACTAGCAGGGTTTGTAATGTGACTATGGGAGAGGGGTGGCACAACCCCCCCCCACCACTATACGGGTAATAAACCACCCAGCCCGCCTGGTGCTGCCCCCCACCACTATATGGTTAATAAACCACCCGGCCCGCCTGGTGCTGCCCCCCCACCACTATATGGGTAATAAACCATCCAGCCCGCCTGGTGCTGCCCCCCACCACTATATGGTTAATAAACCACCCGGCCCGCCTGGTGCTGCCCCCCCATCACTGTACGGGTAATAAACCATCCAGCCCGCCTGGTGCTGCCCCCCACCACTATATGGTTAATAAACCACCCGGCCCGCCTGGTGCTGCCCCCCCATCACTGTACGGGTAATAAACCATCCAGCCCGCCTGGTGCTGCCCCCCCCCCCCCCCACCACTATATGGGTAATAAACCATCCGGCCCTCCTGGTGCTGCCCCCCACCACTGTAAGGGTAATAAACCATCCGGCCCGCCTGGTGCTGCCCCCCCATCACTGTACGGGTAATAAACCATCCGGCCCGCCTGGTGCTGCCCCCCACCGCTATATGGGTAATAAACCATCCAGCCCGCCTGGTGCTGCCCCCCACCACTGTAAGGGTAATAAACCATCCGGCCCGCCTGGTGCTGCCCCCCCCACCACTATATGGGTAATAAACCATCCGGCCCGCCTGGTGCTGCCCCCCACCACTGTACGGGTAATAAACCATCCGGCCCGCCTGGTGCTGCCCCCCACCACTGTAAGGGTAATAAACCATCCAGCCCGCCTGGTGCTGCCCCCCCATCACTGTACGAGTAATAAACCATCCGGCCCGCCTGGTGCTGCCCCCCACCACTATATGGTTAATAAACCACCCGGCCCGCCTGGTGCTGCCCCCCCCATCACTGTACGGGTAATAAACCATCCGGCCCGCCTGGTGCTGCCCCCCACCACTATATGGGTAATAAACCATCCGGCCCTCCTGGTGCTGCCCCCCACCACTGTAAGGGTAATAAACCATCCGGCCCGCCTGGTGCTGCCCCCCCCATCACTGTACGGGTAATAAACCATCCGGCCCGCCTGGTGCTGCCCCCACCACTATATGGGTAATAAACCATCCAGCCCGCCTGGTGCTGCCCCCCACCACTGTAAGGGTAATAAACCATCCGGCCCGCCTGGTGCTGCCCCCCCCCCCCACCAATATATGGGTAATAAACCATCCGGCCCGCCTGGTGCTGCCCCCCACCACTGTACGGGTAATAAACCATCCGGCCCGCCTGGTGCTGCCCCCCACCACTATACGGGTAATAAACCATCCAGCCCGCCTGGTGCTGCCCCCCACCACTGTACGGGTAATAAACCATCCGGCCCGCCTGGTGCTGCCCCCCACCACTGTAAGGGTAATAAACCATCCAGCCCGCCTGGTGCTGCCCCCCCATCACTGTACGGGTAATAAACCATCCGGCCCGCCTGGTGCTGCCCCCCACCGCTATATGGGTAATAAACCATCCAGCCCGCCTGGTGCTGCCCCCCACCAATGTACGGGTAATAAACCATCCGGCCCGCCTGGTGCTGCCCCCCACCACTGTACGGGTAATAAACCATCCAGCCCGCCTGGTGCTGCCCCCCACCACTGTACGGGTAATAAACCATCCGGCCCGTCTGGTGCTGCCCCCCCCCCCCACCACTATATGGGTAATAAACCATCCGGCCCGCCTGGTGCTGCCCCCCCATCACTGTACGGGTAATAAACCATCCGGCCCGCCTGGTGCTGCCCCCCCCCCCACCACTATATGGGTAATAAACCATCCGGCCCGCCTGGTGCTGCCCCCCACCACTATACGGGTAATAAACCATCCGGCCCGCCTGGTGCTGCCCCCCACCACTATATGGGTAATAAACCATCCGGCCCGCCTGGTGCTGCCCCCCACCGCTATATGGGTAATAAACCATCCGGCCCGCCTGGTGCTGCCCCCCACCACTGTAAGGGTAATAAACCATCCGGCCCGCCTGGTGCTGCCCCCCCCCCCCCACCACTATATGGGTAATAAACCATCCAGCCCGCCTGGTGCTGCCCCCCACCACTGTACGGGTAATAAACCATCCGGCCCGCCTGGTGCTGCCCCCACCACTATATGGGTAATAAACCATCCAGCCCGCCTGGTGCTGCCCCCCACCACTGTACGGGTAATAAACCATCCGGCCCGCCTGGTGCTGCCCCCCACCACTATATGGGTAATAAACCATCCAGCCCGCCTGGTGCTGCCCCCCACCGCTATATGGGTAATAAACCATCCAGCCCGCCTGGTGCTGCCCCCCACCACTGTAAGGGTAATAAACCATCCAGCCCGCCTGGTGCTGCCCCCCACCACTGTACGGGTAATAAACCATCCGGCCCGCCTGGTGCTGGCCCCCCCCCCCACCACTATATGGGTAATAAACCATCCAGCCCGCCTGGTGCTGCCCCCCACCGCTATATGGGTAATAAACCATCCGGCCCGCCTGGTGCTGCCCCCCACCACTGTAAGGGTAATAAACCATCCGGCCCGTCTGGTGCTGCCCCCCACCACTGTAAGGGTAATAAACCATCCGGCCCGCCTGGTGCTGCCCCCCACCACTGTAAGGGTAATAAACCATCCGGCCCGCCTGGTGCTACCCCCCACCACTATACGGGTAATAAACCATCCAGCCCGCCTGGTGCTGCCCCCCACCGCTATATGGGTAATAAACCATCCGGCCCGCCTGGTGCTGCCCCCCACCACTGTAAGGGTAATAAACCATCCGGCCCGTCTGGTGCTGCCCCCCACCACTGTAAGGGTAATAAACCATCCGGCCCGCCTGGTGCTGCCCCCCACCACTGTAAGGGTAATAAACCATCCGGCCCGCCTGGTGCTGCCCCCCACCACTGTAAGGGTAATAAACCATCCAGCCCGCCTGGTGCTGCCCCCCACCGCTATATGGGTAATAAACCATCCAGCCCGTCTGGTGCTGCCCCCCACCACTGTAAGGGTAATAAACCATCCGGCCCGCCTGGTGCTGCCCCCCACCACTGTAAGGGTAATAAACCATCCGGCCCGCCTGGTGCTGCCCCCCACCACTATACGGGTAATAAACCATCCAGCCCGCCTGGTGCTGCCCCCCACCGCTATATGGGTAATAAACCATCCGGCCCGCCTGGTGCTGCCCCCCACCACTGTAAGGGTAATAAACCATCCGGCCCGCCTGGTGCTGCCCCCCACCACTGTAAGGGTAATAAACCATCCGGCCCGCCTGGTGCTGCCCCCCCACCACTGTAAGGGTAATAAACCATCCAGCCCGCCTGGTGCTGCCCCCCACCGCTATATGGGTAATAAACCATCCAGCCCGTCTGGTGCTGCCCCCCACCACTGTAAGGGTAATAAACCATCCGGCCCGCCTGGTGCTGCCCCCCACCACTGTAAGGGTAATAAACCATCCGGCCCGCCTGGTGCTGCCCCCCCCACCACTATATGGGTAATAAACCATCCAGCCCGCCTGGTGCTGCCCCCCACCACTGTATGGGTAATAAACCATCCGGCCCGCCTGGTGCTGCCACCCACCACTGTACGGGTAATAAACCATCCGGCCCGCCTGGTGCTGCCACCCACCACTGTACGGGTAATAAACCATCCGGCCCGCCTGGTGCTGCCCCCCCCCCACCACTATATGGGTAATAAACCATCCAGCCCGCCTGGTGCTGCCCCCCACCACTGTAAGGGTAATAAACCATCCAGCCCGCCTGGTGCTGCCCCCCACCACTGTACGAGTAATAAACCATCCGGCCCGCCTGGTGCTGCCCCCCCCCACCACTGTACGGGTAATAAACCATCCGGCCCGCCTGGTGCTGCCCCCCCCCACCACTATATGGGTAATAAACCATCCAGCCCGCCTGGTGCTGCCCCCCACCACTGTACGGGTAATAAACCATCCGGCCCGCCTGGTGCTGCCCCCCACCACTGTACGGGTAATAAACCATCCGGCCCGCCTGGTGCTGCCCCCCACCACTGTACGGGTAATAAACCATCCGGCCCGCCTGGTGCTGCCCCCCCACCACTGTACGGGTAATAAACCATCCGGCCCGCCTGGTGCTGCCCCCCCACCACTGTACGGGTAATAAACCATCCAGCCCGCCTGGTGCTGCCCCCCACCACTGTACGGGTAATAAACCATCCAGCCCGCCTGGTGCTGCCCCCCCCCACCACTATATGGGTAATAAACCATCCAGCCCGCCTGGTGCTGCCCCCCCCCCCACCACTGTACGGGTAATAAACCATCCGGCCCGCCTGGTGCTGCCCCCCACCACTGTACGGGTAATAAACCATCCGGCCCGCCTGGTGCTGCCCCCCACCACTGTACGGGTAATAAACCATCCGGCCCGCCTGGTGCTGCCCCCCCACCACTGTACGGGTAATAAACCATCCAGCCCGCCTGGTGCTGTCCCCCACCACTGTACGGGTAATAAACCATCCGGCCCGCCTGGTGCTGCCCCCCACCACTATACGGGTAATAAACCATCCAGCCCGCCTGGTGCTGCCCCCCACCACTGTACGGGTAATAAACCATCCGGCCCGCCTGGTGCTGCCCCCCACCACTATATGGGTAATAAACCAACCAGCCCGCCTGGTGCTGCCCCCCACCGCTATATGGGTAATAAACCATCCGGCCCGCCTGGTGCTGCCCCCCACCACTGTAAGGGTAATAAACCATCCGGCCCGCCTGGTGCTGCCCCCCACCACTGTAAGGGTAATAAACCATCCAGCCCGCTTGGTGCTGCCCCCCACCACTATACGGGTAATAAACCATCCGTCCCGCCTGGTGCTGCCCCCCACCACTGTAAGGGTAATAAACCATCCAGCCCGCCTGGTGCTGCCCCCCACCGCTATATGGGTAATAAACCATCCAGCCCGTCTGGTGCTGCCCCCCACCACTGTAAGAGTAATAAACCATCCAGCCCGTCTGGTGCTGCCACCACCACTATATGGGTAATAAACCATCCAGCCCGTCTGGTGCTGCCCCCCACCACTGTAAGGGTAATAAACCATCCGGCCCGCCTGGTGCTGCCCCCCACCACTATATGGGTAATAAACCATCCAGCCCGTCTGGTGCTGCCCCCCACCACTGTAAGGGTAATAAACCATCCAGCCAGTCTGGTGCTGCCCCCCACCACTGTAAGGGTAATAAACCATCCAGCCCGTCTGGTGCTGCCCCCCACCACTGTAAGGGTAATAAACCATCCGGCCCGCCTGGTGCTGCCCCCCACCACTGTAAGGGTAATAAACCATCCGGCCCGCCTGGTGCTGCCCCCCACCACTATATGGGTAATAAACCATCCGGCCCGCCTGGTGCTGCCCCCCACTTCTTGTCATAGACGTGTGACTTGGGAAGGTCCCTTCATTAGGGAGGGGGAAGTCCAGGAGCCAGCCCCCACCTCAGCAATCATTTAGTGTATGTATATATATAGATAGATAGAGTGGCCGCTTATGGGGGGGGGGGGCACGACCTGTCCTTCTTTCCTTTCTTCCTCTCAAAACTGACATTAAATAGAACTATGAAACATTATTGCAGAGAGAGTGGGATCTGATATCATGGGATTGTATATATATATATATATATATATATATATATATATATATATATATATATACATACTACATGATAATATACACACTATATATACATTCATATATACATGGCAGGTCACAGCGGCCCCTCCATATCACTGACAGCCTTTTATAATATATATATATATATAGGTTGTCAGGTGTCCATGGATCTGGTATACACCCCCACATGGGCCATCTCTATACCCGTGGCTAGCAGCCGCATGTTGTGGCTTCCTCCTCTGCACCTGACTATTTAAGGCCATCCTGTTCTGTTCCTTTGTTCTTCCTCTCTCAGTTCCCTGGCAGTTTGGGGGTTAATGCTTCTCCTGCCTCCCCCCCCCTCGCTGACCTTTCCTGTGATATGTGTGCTCTCCTCCCCCAGCCCTTCTTATCTCTCCCTGGGGCTGCTTTCCCCCCTTCCTTCCTCTCCTCCCTCCCCTCCTCACGCCTTGCTTTCTATTCCTGGACTGTTTCAGATCTGACCCCCTTCCCTGAGCGGCTAGTGGGGAGGGGGCGGCGGGTGGGGCCTGGTTACCTGCTGAGTCCCCCCCCCCCCCCCCCGATACACCTCTCCAAGTGCACTATATAGCAGGACTGAGTATTAATGTCCACATACCTAGGTCATAAGGGGGAAATACACAGGGAAATAACACTCACTATAGTGCCAACACAACACGGCTACTGAGAGCAGCGAGTCTGTGTGCCACATAACAATGCCAGTCTCCCCCAATCTGTGTGCCACATGACAACAATGCCAGTCTCCCTCAATCTGTGTGCCACATAACAATGCCAGTCTCCCCCAATCTGTGTGCCACATGACAACAATGCCAGTCTCCCCCAATCTGTGTGCCACATGACAACAATGCCAGTCTCCCCCATCTGTGTGCCACATGACAACAATGCCAGTCTCCCTCAATCTGTGTGCCACATGACAACAATGCCAGTCTCCCCCATCTGTGTGCCACATGACAACAATGCCAGTCTCTCCCATCTGTGTGCCACATGACAACAATGCCAGTCTCTCCCATCTGTGTGCCACATGACAACAATGCCAGTCTCCCCCCAATCTATGTGTGCCACATGACAACAATGCCAGTCTCCCCCCAATCTATGTGTGCCACATGACAACAATGCCAGTCTCCCCCCAATCTATGTGTGCCACATGACAATGCCAGTCTCTCCCATCTGTGTGCCACATGACAACAATGCCAGTCTCTCCCATCTGTGTGCCACATGACAACAATGCCAGTCTCCCCCCCAATCTATGTGTGCCACATGACAACAATGCCAGTCTCCCCCCAATCTATGTGTGCCACATGACAATGCCAGTCTCCCCCCATCTGTGTGCCACATGACAACAATGCCAGTCTCCCCCAATCTGTGTGCCACATGACAACAATGCCAGTCTCCCCCAATCTGTGTGCCACATGACAACAATGCCATTCTCCCCCAATCTGTGTGCCACATGACAACAATGCCAGTCTCCCCCAATCTGTGTCACATGACAACAATGCCAGTCTCCCCCAATCTGTGTCACATGACAACAATGCCAGTCTCCCCCCCATCTGTGTGCCACATGACAACAATGCCAGTCTCCCCCTCCATCTGTGTGCCACATGACAACAATGCCAGTCTCCCCCAATCTATGTGCCACATGACAACAATGCCAGTCCCCCCGCCATCTGTGTGCCACATGACAACAATGCCAGTCTCCCCCCCCATCTGTGTGCCACATGACAACAATGCCAGTCTCCCCCAATCTGTGTGCCACATGACAACAATGCCAGTCCCCCCCCCCCCCAATCTGTGTGCCACATGACAACAATGCCAGTCCCCCCCCCCCCAATCTGTGTGCCACATGACAACAATGCCAGTCTCCCTCAATCTGTGTGCCACATGACAACAATGCCAGTCTCCCTCAATCTGTGTGCCACATGACAACAATGCCAGTCTCCCCCAATCTGTGTCACATGACAACAATGCCAGTCTCCCCCTCTCTCTGTATGCCACATGAAAACAATGCCAGTCTCCCCCTCGCTCTGTATGCCACATGACAACAATGCCAGTCTCCCCCTCGCTCTGTATGCCACATGACAACAATGCCAGTCTCCCTCAATCTGTGTGCCACAGGACAACAATGCCAGTCTCCCTCAATCTGTGTGCCACATGACAACAATGCCAGTCTCCCTCAATCTGTGTGCCACATGACAACAATGCCAGTCTCCCTCAATCTGTGTGCCACATGACAACAATGCCAGTCTCCCCCAATCTGTGTCACATGACAACAATGCCAGTCTCCCCCTCTCTCTGTATGCCACATGAAAACAATGCCAGTCTCCCCCTCGCTCTGTATGCCACATGACAACAATGCCAGTCTCCCTCAATCTGTGTGCCACATGACAACAATGCCAGTCTCCCTCAATCTGTGTGCCACATGACAACAATGCCAGTCTCCCTCAATCTGTGTGCCACATGACAACAATGCCAGTCTCCCTCAATCTGTGTGCCACATGACAACAATGCCAGTCTCCCTCAATCTGTGTGCCACATGACAACAATGCCAGTCTCCCCCTCTCTCTGTATGCCACATGAAAACAATGCCAGTCTCCCCCTCGCTCTGTATGCCACATGACAACAATGCCAGTCTCCCCCTCGCTCTGTATGCCACATGACAACAATGCCAGTCTCCCTCAATCTGTGTGCCACAGGACAACAATGCCAGTCTCCCTCAATCTGTGTGCCACATGACAACAATGCCAGTCTCCCTCAATCTGTGTGCCACATGACAACAATGCCAGTCTCCCCCTCTCTCTGTATGCCACATGAAAACAATGCCAGTCTCCCCCTCGCTCTGTATGCCACATGACAACAATGCCAGTCTCCCCCTCGCTCTGTATGCCACATGACAACAATGCCAGTCTCCCTCAATCTGTGTGCCACAGGACAACAATGCCAGTCTCCCTCAATCTGTGTGCCACATGACAACAATGCCAGTCTCCCTCAATCTGTGTGCCACATGACAACAATGCCAGTCTCCCTCAATCTGTGTGCCACATGACAACAATGCCAGTCTCCCCCAATCTGTGTCACATGACAACAATGCCAGTCTCCCCCTCTCTCTGTATGCCACATGAAAACAATGCCAGTCTCCCCCTCGCTCTGTATGCCACATGACAACAATGCCAGTCTCCCCCTCGCTCTGTATGCCACATGACAACAATGCCAGTCTCCCCCTCTCTCTGTATGCCACAGGACAACAATGCCAGTCTCCCCCTCTCTCTGTATGCCACATGACAACAATGCCAGTCTCCCCCTCTCTCTGTATGCCACATGACAACAATGCCAGTCTCCCTCAATCTGTGTGCCACATGACAACAATGCCAGTCTCCCTCAATCTGTGTGCCACATGACAACAATGCCAGTCTCCCTCAATCTGTGTGCCACATGACAACAATGCCAGTCTCCCTCAATCTGTGTGCCACATGACAACAATGCCAGTCTCCCCCAATCTGTGTCACATGACAATGCCAGTCTCCCCCTCTCTCTGTATGCCACATGAAAACAATGCCAGTCTCCCCCTCGCTCTGTATGCCACATGACAACAATGCCAGTCTCCCCCTCGCTCTGTATGCCACATGACAACAATGCCAGTCTCCCCCTCTCTCTGTATGCCACAGGACAACAATGCCAGTCTCCCCCTCTCTCTGTATGCCACATGACAACAATGCCAGTCTCCCCCTCTCTCTGTATGCCACATGACAACAATGCCAGTCTCCCCAATCTGTGTGCCACATGACAACAATGCCAGTCTCCCCATCTCTCTCTATGCCACATGACAACAATGCCAGTCTCCCCCCCATCTGTGTGCCACATGACAATGCCAGTCTCCACCCCCATCTGTGTGCCACATGACAATGCCAGTCTCCCCTCCCTTCTGTATGCCACATGACAACAATGCCAGTCTCCCCCATCTGTGTGCCACATGACAACAATGCCAGTCTCCCCCATCTGTGTGCCACATGACAACAATGCCAGTCTCCCCCGTCTGTGTGCGACATGACAACAATACCAGTCTGCCCATCTCTCTCTATGCCAGTCTCCCCATCTCTCTCTATGCCAGCTGACAACAATGCCAGTCTCCTCCATCTCTCTCTATTCCAGTTGAGAGTAATGCCAGTCTCCCCAATATCTCTCTATGTCATCCTCCATCTCTGTGCCTGGGTGTGAGCTGTGACATCCTCTCCCAGCTCTCTGTGTGCCAAGTGAGAGCAATGCCAATCTCCTCCATCCCTGTCCCACCCTATCCCAGATCTGTGACAGGTGAGAGCAATGCCAGTCTCCCCCATCTCTCTCTCTATGCCAGGTGAGAGCAATGCCAGTCTCCCCCATCTCTCTCTCTATGCCAGGTGAGAGCAATGCCAGTCTCCCCCATCTCTCTCTCTCTATGCCAGGTGAGAGCAATGCCAGTCTCCCCCATCTCTCTCTCTATGCCAGGTGAGAGCAATGCCAGTCTCCCCCATCTCTCTCTCTATGCCAGGTGAGAGCAATGCCAGTCTCGCACATCTCTCTCTCTATGCCAGGTGAGAGCAATGCCAGTCTCGCACATCTCTCTCTCTATGCCAGTTGAGAGCAATGCCAGTCTCCCTCATCTCTCTCTATTCCAGGTGAGAGCAATGCCAGTCTCCCCCATCTCTCTC
This sequence comes from Discoglossus pictus, assembly GCA_027410445.1. Lineage (NCBI taxonomy): Eukaryota > Metazoa > Chordata > Amphibia > Anura > Alytidae > Discoglossus > Discoglossus pictus. The sequence goes on from JAPZIH010000244.1 coordinate 29,844, forward strand.
TCTATGCCAGGTGAGAGCAATGCCAGTCTCCCCCATCTCTCTCTCTATGCCAGGTGAGAGCAATGCCAGTCTCCCCCATCTCTCTCTCTATGCCAGGTGAGAGCAATGCCAGTCTCCCCCATCTCTCTCTCTATGCCAGGTGAGAGCAATGCCAGTCTTGCACATCTCTCTCTCTATGCCAGGTGAGAGCAATGCCAGTCTCCCCCATCTCTCTCTCTCTCTATGCCAGGTGAGAGCAATGCCAGTCTCGCACATCTCTCTCTCTATGCCAGGTGAGAGCAATGCCAGTCTCGCACATCTCTCTCTCTATGCCAGGTGAGAGCAATGCCAGTCTCCCCCATCTCTCTCTCTATGCCAGGTGAGAGCAATGCCAGTCTCCCACATCTCTCTCTCTATGCCAGGTGAGAGCAATGCCAGTCTCCCCCATCTCTCTCTCTATGCCAGGTGAGAGCAATGCCAGTCTCCCCCATCTCTCTCTCTATGCCAGGTGAGAGCAATGCCAGTCTCCCCCATCTCTCTCTCTATGCCAGGTGAGAGCAATGCCAGTCTCCCCCATCTCTCTCTCTCTATGCCAGGTGAGAGCAATGCCAGTCTGTCAGGTGAGAGCAATGCCAGTCTCCCCCATCTCTCTCTCTATGCCAGGTGAGAGCAATGCCAGTCTCCCCCATCTCTCTCTCTCTATGCCAGGTGAGAGCAATGCCAGTCTCCCCCATCTCTCTCTCTATGCCAGGTGAGAGCAATGCCAGTCTCCCCCATCTCTCTCTCTATGCCAGGTGAGAGCAATGCCAGTCTCCCCCATCTCTCTCTCTATGCCAGGTGAGAGCAATGCCAGTCTCCCCCATCTCTCTCTCTATGCCAGGTGAGAGCAATGCCAGTCTCGCACATCTCTCTCTCTATGCCAGGTGAGAGCAATGCCAGTCTCGCACATCTCTCTCTCTATGCCAGGTGAGAGCAATGCCAGTCTCCCTCATCTCTCTCTATGCCAGGTGAGAGCAATGCCAGTCTCCCCCATCTCTCTCTCTATGCCAGGTGAGAGCAATGCCAGTCTCCCCCATCTCTCTCTCTATGCCAGGTGAGAGCAATGCCAGTCTCCCCCATCTCTCTCTCTATGCCAGGTGAGAGCAATGCCAGTCTCCCCCATCTCTCTCTCTCTATGCCAGGTGAGAGCAATGCCAGTCTTGCACATCTCTCTCTCTATGCCAGGTGAGAGCAATGCCAGTCTCCCCCATCTCTCTCTCTCTATGCCAGGTGAGAGCAATACCAGTCTGTCAGGTGAGAGCAATGCCAGTCTCCCCCATCTCTCTCTCTATGCCAGGTGAGAGCAATGCCAGTCTCGCACATCTCTCTCTCTATGCCAGGTGAGAGCAATGCCAGTCTCCCCCATCTCTCTCTCTATGCCAGGTGAGAGCAATGCCAGTCTCCCCCATCTCTCTCTCTATGCCAGGTGAGAGCAATGCCAGTCTCCCCCATCTCTCTCTCTATGCCAGGTGAGAGCAATGCCAGTCTCCCCCATCTCTCTCTCTATGCCAGGTGAGAGCAATGCCAGCCTCCCCCATCTCTCTCTCTATGCCAGGTGAGAGCAATGCCAGTCTCCCCATCTCTCTCTCTATGCCAGGTGAGAGCAATGCCAGTCTGTCAGGTGAGAGCAATGCCAGTCTCCCCCATCTCTCTCTCTATGCCAGGTGAGAGCAATGCCAGTCTCGCACATCTCTCTCTCTATGCCAGGTGAGAGCAATGACAGTCTCCCCCATCTCTCTCTCTATGCCAGGTGAGAGCAATGCCAGTCTCCCCCATCTCTCTCTCTATGCCAGGTGAGAGCAATGCCAGTCTCGCACATCTCTGTGCCTGGATGTGAACTGTGCCATCCTCTCTCAGCTCTCTGTGTGCCAAGTGAAAGCAATGCCAATTTCCTGAATCTCTGTCCCACCCTCTCACAAATCTCTGTGGCAGGTAAGAGCAATGCCAGTCTCTCCCATCTATCTCTATACCAGGTAAGAGCAATGCCAGTCTCTCCCATCTCTCTCTATGCCAGGTGAGAGCAATGCCAGTCTCCCCCATCTCTGTGCCTGGGAGTGAGCTGTGCCATCCTCTCCCAGCTCTCTGTGCGCCAAGTGAGGACAATGCCAGCCTCTCTCATCATTCTCTATGCCAGGGGAGAGCAATGCCAGTCTCCCCCATCTCTCTATGCCAGTTGAGAACAATGCCAGTCTCCTCCATCTCAGTCCCACCCTCTCCCAGATCTCTATAAAAAGGTGAGAGCAATGCCAGTCTCTTCCATCCCTGTGCCTGGATGTGACCTGTGCCATCCTCTCTCAGCTTTGTGTGCCAGGTGAGGGCAATGCCAGTCTCTCCTATGTGAATGGGTGTGACCTGTGCCATCCTCTCAGCTTTCTGTATGCCAGGAGAGGGCAATGCCAGTCTCTCCTATCTATGTGAATGGGTGTGAGCTGTCCCATGCTCTCCCAGCTCTGTGTGCCAAGTGAGGACAATGCCAGTCTCTCCCATCATTCTCTATGCCAGGTGAGAGCAATGCCAGTCTCTCCCATCTCGTTCTATGCCAGATGACAGCAATGCCAGTCTCCTCCATCTCTGTCCCTCTTCTAGATCTGTGTGCTAGGTGAGAGCAATGCCAGTCTCTTCCATATCTCTCTATGCCAGGTGAGAACAATGCCAGTCTCTCCTATCTCTATATCTGGGTGTGAGCTGTGCCATCCTCTTCCAGCTCTCTGTATCAGGTGAGGGCAATGCCAGTCTCCCACATCTCTCTCTATGCCAGGTGAGAGCAATGCCAATCTCCCCATCTCGCTCTATGCCAGGCGAGAGCAATGCCAGTCTCCTCCATCTCTCTCTATGCCAGATGACAGCAATGCCAGTCTCCCCATGTCTCTATGCCAGTTGAGAGCAATGCCAGTCTCTCCCATATCTCTCTATGCCAGGTGAGAACAATGCCAGTCTCTCCTATCTCTATATCTGGGTGTGAGCTGTGCCATCCTCTTCCAGCTCTCTGTGTACCAGGTGAGGGCAATGCCAGTCTCCCACATCTCTCTATGCCAGGTGAGAGCAATGCCAGTCACCCCCATCTCTCTCTATGCCAGTCTCCTCCATCTCTGTCCCTCTTCTAGATCTCCGTGTGCCAGGTGAGCCCAATGCCAGCCTTCCTTTCCCAGCTCTCTGCCCTCCACCCATATGTTTGCCCCCAGGTGAGAGCAATGGCTGTCTTCCCATCTATGTGCCCAGGTGTGACCTGTGCCACCCTTATCCATCTCTGTGTGAGCATTGTCACTGTCTCATGTCTCTGCTTTGAGGTGAGAACTGCACCATCCTTAGCAATGTCTTTGTGCCCAGGTGAGCTCCATGTGAGCGCTGCCAACTTCTTAACCAACTGGATGAGGGAGGTTTTGATTCAGATATATATATAAAAGAGGACTGGCATCCTCACTGTATATTGCTGCCAATCTGACTGGCATATAGTGCAGATAAATTAGGGGAGAGTTAATATGGCTGCTGTGATGCCAAGCTGTACCACACAATACACATGCTACTCTGTACAAGCCCAGTGAGGGGGCACCCGGGGGGAGAGGGGGCAGGAAAGCTCGGAGGGGGGGTTGGAATTTGTGACTGTGAAATAAAGACCCCATTCAGTTGGCTCAGAGACTGCGGCACTTACACATTATCCCCTAGTCTGGGGGCCATGAGGGTGGTGGGGGGCTCCTGAGGGTCTGCCTAGTGTAAGGTCACCTCTTTATTGCACATTATCAGGACAGGCTCAGACATCTCTGAGTGTGTAATGGAAAGGCACATGATCAGGCTGGCTCAGTGCTAGCGCAGGGTTTCCATGTTCTCTCCGGGGGAAGGTGGGGGGGGGGGGGGGGGGCTCACTGCAGGTGGATAGGAGCTTCCTTAATTGTTATAGTGGGAGGAAGGGAAGAGGAACCTGCCCCCCTCCCTACACTGACGGGTTATTTTAGGGTACCAGAAAGGGGAACATTTTATTTTCCATGAGACATGTGGGTACCCAGAAAGCGAGTATGGAGAGAGAAAAGAGGAAGACTGTGCAGGGACATGCTAACACCCCCCACCCCCACACACATCCGCCCCCCCCCCCCAACACCCCGCCCTTACCTGCACAGACAGGTCCAGCCTATAATGACAACAATTTAGGTAAATCCCTGAGATCCCTGAAAACTGGTCACACCAGGGACTGCAGGATCAGTGGTATACAGTCACATACACACACGAACACCGCTACACATACACACACGAACAACGCTACACATACACAGTCACACACGAACACCGCTACACA